>NDGM011105825.1:9410-20720 GCA_002564305.1 Octomys mimax | reverse complement strand
TTTGAAACTGTCTAATTGCTATTTGTTTATCAATAAAATTCTGGAAAAAAAAAAAAAAAAGAATGAGCTGGATACAGCGGCTCATGCCTATAATCCCAGCATTCAGGCAGCTGAGGCAGGGGGACCACCATGAGCTCAAGGCCAGCCTGGGCTACATAGCGAGTTGAAGGCCAGTCTGAATTACACAGTGAGACTCTATCTCAAAAAAAAAAAAAATCCATAAAAAACAAAAATTTTAAGATGAAAGTCACAGAATGCCATGTGTAATATATAATGATGTATGGCCTGTTAAGTGTCGTTATGATAATACAAAGTGTAACAAAGCCTATTATTACGTATGCAGTAGTGCTTTTATTTTGCTGCCCCACTATGTAGCACCAGATCACCAGTAGAACCTTCAGGAGTGTATGATCACAGGCTTATTTGTCTTTGCTCTTCCCATCACATATCAGAGGTGTCCATTGCCTCTTTTTGGTATTTTAAAGCTTTGCTTATCAAGGCAAGAGGATGGAATGGTAGTGCTTTTATTGCTTAAGTATTGGGTATCTTTTTTTTTTTTTTAGTATTGGGTATCTTGATTTAAAACTTCAACACCGTTTGGTGGTAGTGGGGCCCCCATGAGCACTCCTGTCCCAGGCCCTGGGGGTCCCTCCCCAGTTGGAGACCCCATAACTCAGCACTCTGCCACCTACTTCCTGAAGACCCCCCATCATGAATTCAACTTTCCCTTTTGTTTCAACACTCCCTTCTGTGCAATACCTTCCAAGTTTTGTCATCTAATCTCTACTGCTACGTCTGCCAATTCTGGGGGGCGATTCTACCTGTCATCTAGCTTGACATCATATGCCTTTGGAGGATACAAAGCTTGGATCAAGCACCTTTATTTCTGTCCTCTGCAGCCCTCAGCACTGTGATTTCCACTTGTGAATGAGTAATTTGGAGATGATGGATCAATGGAGAGGTCAAGGAAAGGGAAAGTAAGTAGAATAAAGATATGCTGTAAATGGGCCGCTAACAACTTCATGTATTTAAGCATTATATGCCATAAGCATAAACTAGAAACATACATTTCTCAACAAGAACAAAAATAGAGAAAGAAAAACAAGAGGAAGGATAAGGAAAGGGGGAGGGAACTAAGAAACGAACAAGCTCTATCTTGTACACGTACTCTCTCCCTGAGATGACTGTAAAATTCATGTACTGCAAACACATAAATAATGAACACATTAAAAAGAAATGAAAAAAACAGACAAAATTGTGTGGAAATTTGGATGACAAAAGAACAGAGAAAGTAGTAGAAAGATGACGGTTGTTGCCAGGGTACTGTGAGAACTGCAGAACTCGGGGGACACTTGGGTGCTACATAGTCCAGTTCACTTGTTTAGAGACAAACCTGGTGACTCAGAGAGGCAAAAGGATCATCAGAGTCATGTGACATTTTTAAATTAGTACACATATGCCACTTTTTCCCATTCCCTTCTCTTCAAATATACTGACTACCATTATGTGTTTAGATAGGACCTAGGTGAATTCTAAACTATAACCTAGTGAATTGAGGTGAGTTTTAAACCTGTCATCCACATTATTGGCAAGGTTGCAGCTCAAGATCCTTCATTTTGCCTGCTTTTCTCCGAAGAGCTTCTAAAGTTCTCCTGGGTGTTCAACTTCAGCTTTCCCCTCCATCCGCTCATAGCATCTGGAAATCCCGGCTAGTCTAGTTGCTCTTTGAAGCACAGGGACCATATTAATCATCTTTATATCCAATCTTTGCCCCTCCTAATTCCATCACCTCTCTCCAGGACTTTCTGTGCCCATTAAATCCATGTCCAGTGAACCTACAAATCCACTATTAGATAAAAATTAGAATCTATAATTCTCAAGAAAAATTCCTCTCTACTCAACACCACAAAGCATTACATGTTCTCATGAATATGTCACCCTGAGTGAGATGGTGTGTACTGAGGTGCTGTGGAGGGATATGCTGGGTCCTCCATGGATAACCATGGTGACCGCAGGTATGCTTCTCTCTGGACCACAGTTTTCAGTTTGTTGACCATCAACAAATACCAGTTTCTCTCATACTGTGTCAAATATTCTTTCCTATAATTCTTTGTGATCTCCTAGGTTCTCAGATGAATTAATTAAAGCCATCGGCACTGCCCATCTTGGTAGTGCCATGCAAGTTTTTTCTGAGCACGAAACCAGATGTGAGGTAATCTCTCCCACAAGTGTAACTTGGCCTTCATGCAAAATTACTAATCCTTTCAGATTCTGAAGAAAAACTACTATTCATAACATTAAATAAGCTTTTGCTTGCAGCTGTCTGCCTAATCTTTCTATATTGATGCTAGTAGATCCAACCAAATCCTTTCATCTTTTCCAGATTTGATGAGGAGGTGAGAGGGAGGTGAACAGAGGAATAGGTAAGGCTTCCTATTTTAACAGTACTGTTGGGATTCTAGAATGAAGAAGTGTGTGCTGGCTTCTACCATGACAACAGTTGGTAACATTTTTGTGCTGAGTGATCATTGTCCAAGATGTTGGAATTCCACCTTGCCCAGTTCCCAGACCAACCACATTGCCTGTGACCAGGCACTGCAAAGGAGAAAGAGTGTCTCATCTGAGATCACAGAGTCCGAAAATGAGTCAGGGATCATGAGAGGGCGGGAATGCAACTATACATGCAGTAACAGATCTGAAAAAAAAAAGAGATTCACTGGTGTTTTTTTTGAGGGAGCAGAGAAGAACACAGCAGCACCACAGGTTTTCATATCAAAATACTTCTTGACCTTGTGCGCATTGATCTTTATTAAGATGTGTTGAATACTGAAGAATCTGAACTACCTTATATTCTGTACGTTGTGGGTTTTCTTTCTATTGTTTTGCTCAAAATGACATAAATACCACAGACAGGGAGGCAGAAAAGTAGACTTTCGCTTTCTCCTAGACCTGTGGGATGGAAGCCCAAGACAGTGCAGCCAAGGTTGGTTTACCTGGAAGATTCTCTCCTCAGTCTGAAGATGGCCACCTCTTTTCCTCATCTGCACCTGGGCTTTCCCCTCTGTGTGTGCCCTCCTGATGGCTCCCCCCCTTCCTATAAGGGCACCACACTATGGGACTAGGAACCCCACTATGACCTCATTTGACCTTAGTTACCTCCTTAAGGGTCTATCTTCAGATACACTTATAGTGGGGGTTAGAGCTCTATCTATGGATTTGGGGAACAGGATTGGACCCTTTCAACCTGATTTGGGAAAAGAAAACTATGGAAATGAGAAGACTAACTTTAAAATGGCCTAGATCCAATTCACCATTGTGCATTCTAGAATTAGGATATTTGCTTCAGTTTTGCTATTAATCAAGAGGCTATCTGTGTTCTTAGAAACTATCCCACCCCCTCCCCATTTTACAGCTGTAGAATTTTCAGACTAGCTCTCTGATCTGCTTTACAAAGCCCATCTCAGACTTTCCTCCTGCCCAGTCTCATTCT
Organism: Octomys mimax; assembly: GCA_002564305.1. Lineage (NCBI taxonomy): Eukaryota > Metazoa > Chordata > Mammalia > Rodentia > Octodontidae > Octomys > Octomys mimax. The sequence goes on along the minus strand of NDGM011105825.1, from coordinate 17,230 downwards.
CCACTGTCCCAAGTATCCACTTGGTTCTAATCTGTCTGATTTTGTTTTTGACTCCACTATCCAAACTGTGTAGGATAATAAACAGAGTGATTGAATTATAAACACGTCTATCAAATAAAACTGCTCAGCAAGTAAACATTTATTATATAGTAAATCTTCACTTTTTCCAAATTATTCCCAACTAGAATCTTCTTCATTCTCCAAAGCAATAAAGGTGAAAAGGTTTTTTTTTAAAAAAATTTTACATTACTATTTAACATTTCATAGCCTCTCCAAAAGACTTTTAGCAATTCTCCAACTTCTGAAGACTCCTCTATCTGACCACCTATGCGGGTGTTCTCTGATATCTCTTCTCCTTACCCTCTTCCTTCTTCAGCATTGTTTTTTCTCTCCAGATTTAAGAATCCTTTAACTTTTTACTTTCTAGAATTTGCACACTAGCAGTTTCCTGGAATGCTCCCTATGGAGTACATATGAATTCCTATAGCTATTCAAAGAGAATGAAATCCTTCTTAGAGGGAAGTAGAAGGGGGGTGCAGGCACAGACCTCTGAGTAAATGAGAGCCTGACTGTCCTCACACTACCATACTCTGCAGTGTCCTCATGAGGTACGTCTGTGGCTGCCTAGAAGCCACTGTTCATGCTAGGACCTGAATCAAATGCTTTATGTTGACATGCCACCAAGCTTAAAAGTCTGAAGTAAAACTTCTTGGCCATTTGAGGTTCTTTTATCTGACCTCTGACTGAATCCATTTAGTGCTCGCTTGGGCACTTTCATATTATGCTCTGCTAATTCGTGATAGACAGCTTGCGTCCTCTAATAGACCTGGAGCTTTCATTGTAAGATTTTGTGTTGGTATGACTTCTATGATCTGATCCTGTTGTGTACTAGAATAGAAGTTTGTTAATGGAGGATGTCTTGCCAGAAGCCCCTACCTCTCTATCTCTAAGCGCACACACATGAAAGCTTATTAGAAGAATGGGCGACAGGAAGCACTTGTAGGAGCAGACCAAGCTGTGATGGACATTTTCATCAAACGAATTCCATGATGGAAAGCACTATGGAGAAAGACAGCAGGGAGAGAGGCTGGGGAGTGCAGTGTGGGGATGAGGGGAGGCTGCGCTCGCGCCTGTGATGGTCAGGCTAGGCAGCACTGGAGGAGGCACTGGAATAGACTTTATCTGAAGGGAATGAATAGGGTATTGCCAACTCTTTACTGCTACGTGTGTGTGTGTGTGTGTGTGTGTGTGTGTGTGTGTGTGTGTATTCATAGGTCTGTATAAGAGTCTCTCTATGGTATAGATCCAGAAGCCTTCATTTTGTTAGTACTTGATATTATCCCAGTTCATGATTTCTTTTCCTGTTTTTTTTTTTTTTTCTGATTTCATAGGTGTAAAGTGACATCTCAAATTATTATTTGACCTCACACTTCCCTGCTTAGTAATAACTTCAGGCACCTACTTATGGTTGTGTTATTTTGCCAGATTTTACCTTCTATCAGTTGCCCACATATATTTTGGCTCACTTTTTACTTGGAATTTCTGACTGTTTCTTGCAGATCTGCCTAACTTTGTTGAATATTTCACATGCATCAGTCAGGTATTTTGCGGTTTATTTTCATTGTCCGGCAACTGTCACATTAGTGCAAGTGTCTTTCTCAGAATAAAGTTTTTTTTCATGTGGTAAGATATTCCAGGTTTTCCTTATGTCATATTCTTCTGAATCTTGCATGGCAAAGCTTGCTCAATATAAGAATGTAGAAATAGTTTCTAAATTTTTACTCTAATAATTTTATTCTTTTACTTTTTAATGTGTAGGTCTTTAGTGAATCTGGAGATTTATTTTTGCAAGAAGTGTGAGCTTGGTTTCTAATTTCACTTTTCTTTGTTTTCAGTTTTTCTCGTACAATCTACTACTGCTAAATTAGCTATCATTTTGTGTTGATTCATGGACTCTTTTCTGTGATAACCTAGGTTCCTATTTCTTTCTCTTTTCTTTTCTGTATTTATGACAGGGTCTACAGGGTCTACAGGGTCCCTCTACATAGGTCAGACTCGTAGTGATTCTCCTGTTTTCAGCCTCCCAAGTGCTGGGATTATACCCATGCACCACCACACCCAGTCTCAATCGCTGGCACAGTGTACCCCATCGGTGGAGCCAGCACAGCAGGCCCGGGAATCGAACCCTGGCCTCTGCACTCTGCCTAAGCAGCTGCTTTAGTCCTCTCAGCTATCAGGCTGGCCCTAAGTTTCCTATTTTTGAATCTGCTTATGTGATAGACCTCTCTTCTTGTATTAGTATCATGATGAACTTGATTTCTTTTTGTAACATGTAAAATGTCAATAAGAAAAAGATCTCTTTTTGCTCTTTTTCAAAATCTTCCCTAGTCCTTTACTATTCCATGTAAGTTTTAGTATTGATGTATCATATTAAGGCAGTATTTATATTGAAATTACCTTACTTTATATATCATGAAGAATTAGAATTATAATGTTTCTCATTCATGAATGTGATATCGTTATTTAATGAGATTTATTTATTTATTTATATTTTAGGGAAGGGTCTACAGGGTGTTCAGAGTCTCACTAATAGATCAGACTCATAGTGATCCACCTGTGTACAGCCTCCCAAGAACTGGGATTACAGGTGCGCGCCACCACACCCAGTCTCAACTGCTGTCTCAGCGTGCCCCGGGGGCGAGGCTAGCACAGCAGGCCCTGGGATCAAACCCCTGGCCCCTGTGCCTGCTTGCAGGTGCTTTAATCTGCTGAGCTATTTGGCTGGCCCTAGTTTACTGAGTTTTGAAAATGTTCTATTAGTTATTTTGTCATTTTTTTCATGTAGCTGTTATATGTATTTTATTACTTTGTAGTTATTTAAAGGTTTTTACTTACTCTCACCTTAAATTTTTTTCAGGTTTTAGGTTTTTTTATAAATTTGTTTTAAATGCTACTTGCTTTTAATGCAGCTTTCTCGTTGGTCACTAGTGCTGTCATGGTTTGATCTTCTTGAGCTGCGTGGATCGCCATTGATAATCATGACCTTCACCATTCTTCCCGGTCCTCATAGCTTCTGTGTCTTTTCTTGTCCCTGTCCCACTGCTTAGGACTGCTTATACTCTGCAATATATGTGTCTGTAGTTCTCCGGCTTTAAAGGGAACCCTCTTAAGACTGCCCTGATGAGCAAAAAGAACACTTCAAAACCCTTAAAAAGATTTTAGAAACTTAATGGAGGAGAATGTTTATTTTATAAGCTAGGAGCTTAAATCATAAGTAGACATGGACCTACTGAAAGCCATGATGCTGCTCGGCTGATCTTTAGAGGAGGAAGTTGATTAAAAAGTGCACCCCATGTACCAAAATCCAGCAGCCTTCCTCCTTCATATTATCAGAAAGATCACAGAAGGACCAAACCCACGGAGTGCTGACTGTGACCCGGGATGCTCCCTTGCTGCTTGGTACAGAGCTGCCTACAATATCTGTGGCCAACTGTAGAGAAAGTGGACACTCTCGAGTGTATGTTAAGCAAATAAGTGACCAAGGCTCAGCTGAATCCTTTCTCTCTCTGCCGCCGGGTGTTGTAGATCTTGTATGTGTCTGGAGACTGTTTGATCCTAAACTATCATATCTAGCCACATGGCCCCATTGTCCTGGTGTCCTCCTTTATGAAATCTGCCATTTTGCCCCCAAAGTAGGGACTCATGAGCAATCTCATACATGTGGACGCACACTTGGAAGCACTTTTGAGACATCACATCTGAAAACCTTCTGTGTGCAGCCCCTGGGGAGCAGGCCTGCTGCTGAGAGCAGGATCCACTGAGGGAAAGGAGCCCGTCCAGGGCAGCTAGCCAGCACCTCCTCGTCTCAGCCTGAACCGTGCTCCTGATTCTGCCTCTCCTCTGGACTTTGTCTCAGGAATCTGAGGACAGGTCCCTGACATCTTCACTGTAACCTGTTTACCAACCACACTTTGATATCTGTGACACTTCTATGCCAACATCACCTTCATCTGGCTTGTAGCACTTTTCCAGACCTAAACCACTCCTAGTCACTCATGGCTAACCATCGCCGTGTCCTCTGCTGAGGAATCTCGTGGTTCCCTGCTGCATACAGGATGTTTCCTGCACCCCTCAGAGCAGCATGCCAGGCCACAGCCTACCTCCTCACCGACATCTCTCCAGCCACCACTGTGCCCTTCTGGCACCCAGTCAGCTGCCATTCTGCTTGCAAGCCTTGTACGCGCCTGCCTCGCTGTCTTTGTACTTGCTGTTCTCTTTCTATTGAATTCAACTTGCTTCCTCTTTCTTTATCTTTTAAGCCCTTATTTATCCTTAAGGAACCCATGTCAATGCCAGCTCTTCTGAGTTTCCCTTCCTTCACCCAGACAGTTAGTAATTCCTTCTTTTATGTTCTACTCGCATTATTGTCTTACACTACTCTTTTGGCTGGTATTAGTGTTCAGGTCTCTCTGTTCAAAGTAGCCTATGTACACCTTCATTTTTCTTTTTCTAGAAGTCAGTTCAGTGACTCAACATGTGATGAAAAGAGCTTGTATAACATGAACAGCATCTGCGAAGAGGGATGTGGTGATCACAGGCAGCATGGCTTAAATGAAAAGCTGAACAGAGGTGCCCAGAGGCGAGTGCTCTGTCGGAGCAGGACTGGGGAGGGGTAGAGAAGTGTGGGGCTTCAGTGGGCTACGGAGAGGGGTAGGCAAAGGGGGCAGTGAGAAAGGAAACACTTAAGTTGGCTCTAAAATAGCAAGTGGGTTCTGCGGGTCTGTAAACAGAAACCATAGTATAAAGGTGACCTTTCCAGAGAGCCATTTTGGGTCTGAAGTAACCCAGGACCTACTGAGCCAGAGTCCTGTTGGCCAGTGGGATGGAACCTGTGCTGGGGATGTGGGTAGTGAGAGATGTGCTGAAGGACAGGTGGTTACCATGCGAGGAGCACAGAGCAAGGACTGCACCCCTGGGGAGCAAAAGGAAAAAAATAAGGGCACCAGGAATGAAGAGAGAGGGCCAGAAGCCAAGAAAGATTCGTGCCAAAGAATAAAAGGTCAGTGATATCAAATTCAGTGTCAAAGACAGAGCTGAAGGAGAGGCTACTGGATTTGGCCAGGAGAGGACCTTGGTGACCTTGAAGACAACCATTTCTGAGCAGAGAGGGGGTGGGGACACGGCCGGATGTGAAGGAGAGGTGGGCAGAAGGAAGCGGAGGTGGCGGGCACTGTCCTTTCTCCAGAGAATTTGAAAACATAAGGTGGGAGGGCCCCTCTGGGTGGAGGGGCTGAGACGGCTGTGATGGGTTTACAGGGCGGCTATCCCTTGTCTCACGTGCCCCTACAATGCCATCCCTTCTCCCTTCTGTTCTGAGCCCATCACTCTGACCTTGGCTGGAGAGCACCCTCCAGGGTTTTCTGCCTCCGTTTTTCTACATATTTCCCTTGATGCGAGTTAGACCAAGTGTCTTGCACACACTGCTCTCCTCCTAGCTTTGCCGTGGTCAGGGAGGAAAGTAAATTTGTTGCCTCATTGCAGCTATGTGACTCTCTGCGCAGGGGCCTCAAGCTCCTTTCAGGTGAGCTCCCAAGACCCTGCCCCACCCCGTCCTCCTGGGCCTGGGGGTGGCCGGCCGGTTTTCATCTCCAGCCTTCCTGCAGGCCCTTCACCTGGGCAGCGTAGTGCGCTGCCTCCCTGCCTGTGGAACCCCTTTCCAAAGTCAGACCCTCGGGGGCTGCATCTTTTAATTCTTACCCATTTCCTTTCTTTCTCTTTCTAAGCTGGAAATGGATCTTCCAGAATTGGTTTCTTGTACCAGACATACTCCTTTATTTCTTCCTCAGGCAAGCATTCCTGCTTCCTGAGGCGTGCATACCTCCATCTGTGTCGAGCAGGCCTGAGCAGCCCCAGGCCTTCGGTACACACCCGCTGCACTGCGCAGCGTGCAGGTCTGCTAACTTTCCTGTTGCCTTAAACACTGTAGCCGTGTTTAGTAACAGGTGAACAGAACTTGTTCTATTCTCTATCTCTCCATATATGGGTAAGACACACAGGCTTCCTGCTGCTCTTTGAGGTCTTAGATAAGTGCAGACAAGGGAGGGGTCAGGGAGAGATAGTTTGCTGCGCAGTTAGGGCTCCAAGGTGGGGGTGGACCCTCCTCCGATGGCAGACAGAGCTGCATTGCCAGCTCTGTCCTGCGGGTCTGGGGCTGAGTGCGTGGGCAGGGCCTCGCAGGTGGGCATCTGGTGGTGTTTAGTTCTGCCCTTCTCTAGGCCGCCTGGAGTTGTTCAGTAGTCGCTCGCTCATGGTGAGCGTATCCACTGACTGCTGCCAGGGGCTTCCCATATTGATCATATTTAAAGCTCACAAAAGCTATACATGGCAGCTCTTACTCTCCTCGCTGGTTTTCAGATGAGAACCTGGAGTGCAGACTGGTGGAAGCTCATCCGACTGCTGTAGGTCGAAGTCAGAATTTGGGCCAAGCTCAGCGGTGCTCACTTCTGCGCTGTCACGGGCTTCTGAGGGCTGGGCTGAACTCGCGGTGCCGCCTAGCGCAGGGGCAGTGTGCCCTACTATGGCCCAGGGCTCTCCAGGCGCTCAGAATTAAAGCACAGGTGGGTGCGTCTTCCTAACTACCACATACGAGGTGGAAGCACGACCCTCGTTCCTGCCAATGCCCAGCGCCAGCCTGGCCCCTACAAGTACGTGGCAGAGCTTAAATATGTGCTGCCTTACTCTCCTTTCCAAGGCTGGACTGCATCAGCTCTCCTTCCCCTGGGGAAGCTGATGCATAAGTGAGAGAGGCCACCCAAAGGCAGCCAAGCCCTGCCCTGGGCTGCAGCAGGGCGACTGCAGCTGAATAGTTACAGGTGTGAATCCTTAGTGGCCTTTGTCATGGAGAAAGCTGGCGGCCAGCTCCAGTTCCCATTGGTCTGATAGAACCAGTGCAGCCTTGGCTGCAAGGAAGGAGGTTCCCCCAAATACAGACCTCCAAACAGCCCAGGTGGCAGGCTGGGCGGGATGCCTCACACCCTCCTTCCCTTTCAGAGGTCCGGCGCCGTCCTCCATCCACCTGTGGAATAGAGGCAGAAGACCCTTCAGTGTTCACACAGAGCTTCACAGAGAACTTCTGAGAGACCTAATGAGGCTGCAAAATGCTGTGAACTTTCAATCCAGTGCAATGAACCAAGATTCAGCGAAGTGACTGCCTGGAGACACACAGCAAGACACAGGCTGAATGTGGGCACAGCAACAGGCCTCCCGGCTGGCAGTCCAGACTCCTGCTGTCTTTCCACAGCTGCCTCTCTTGGCAGAAGTTTTAGAACTCATCTGGATGAGGGGCTCATCTTCCTAATCTCCTGTCTTCTCAGGTGAAGAGTGACAGAAACAGGATTGTCCCCAGGAGGATTGCGAAGTCAGTCAGCAAGCTATGTAGGACAGACTTTGGAAAGAAGTGCTTGGGAGGAATTTTGAAGCTTCTGTAAAATTGCCAAGAGTCTTAGTCATGTTCCCATATTTCGCAGAATAAGAAACAGCCACCACCTAACCCAGACCTAAAGCTGAAGGGACCACTTATAATAAAGGGGTCCTCATAGCTTTACAGAGAATGCATCACAAGGGCCAGCCAAATAACTCAGGGGATTAAAGCTCCTTCAAGCAGGCGCAGGGCTGGAGGTTTGATCCCCAGGCCTGCCACGCCAGCCTCGCCCCCGGGGCACTCTGAGATGGCAATTGAGACTGGGCATAGTGGTACATGCCTGTAATCTCAGCTCTTGTGAGTTTGTAAACAGGTGGATCATTATGAGTCTGATCTAGTA
>NDGM011105813.1:0-11447 GCA_002564305.1 Octomys mimax | reverse complement strand
AAGACTGCTAAATAAAGTAGAATTTGTACCTGGAAAGTAGACATTGTAAAAAACTACTTTTACATTTGAAATGGAACAAAAGGCAGTGAATACTTTGCTGTCCTCTAACAGTTCTTTTTCAGGAATTACAGAACAAGCATTTAAATAACCAATTATGGTGACTGTCTGTGAAGTTACTGAGGCTAAAATTTTAGAGATGTTGGACTCTTTGGGCCACTCTTTGGAGCTTTTGATAATGTCTTAGGAGCAGTTAACTTTGCTCCAAGCTGACATGCTTGAAAGCAGAGGAAAGAACGCACAGTCTTTCTCAGTAAGAGAGTCTCTGACTGTTGTTGACATCTAAGAAGAGAATCCAAAGCTAAGATGTTTTGCAGGTTGGGAAGCCCATTTTTTTTTCTCCATTAAAGTTAGAGTTAGAAAGAGGCAAGACAGGAGTTTAAATTAGGTAAAGTTCTGTTTTATATGTGCATCCCAAGAACCTCAAGCTGTTTATGCCTAGCCCTCAGGCTAACAATCCATTTATAAAGTGCCCTAGAATTGGGATGCAGCCAGGACACAAGATCTTGAAGAGCTGTGCCTTCACACCCTATTTATTGTTTCAAGATGCTTCACGGAAGATCTTTAAGCTGAGGGTTGAGGGAATAAAAGGTGTGGAAAGGTTTGTTTGGACATTGAAATTTAAAAGTTGAAACTTAAGTTGGCATATTATATATCAGGGCAAGATCTGTAGTTTAGGTTGTTAATTCAGCCTGTTGACTAAAATAGATGACTAACAGCTTAAGGTTTTAGGAAAGCTTTACTAGAGAAACCTCAAAGCTGGTATTTAGAAACCTGTGTTCTTTTACATCCAAATAAGTCCTAAACTTCTGAGATATCGCTAAGAGGAAGTGAACTGCTAAAGCAGTGTAGTTTCTAGAAGGGAAGTGTCCTCTGGCCACAGAAGATAATGGAAAAGTGAAGTCTTCTAATATGGTAGGAATGAGCATTTTCAAAATTAGTTGATCAAAGAACTCTGATTTGATTGGACAGGGAATTGTTGCTGCTCTGAGGATGGATAGGGGAGTGTAGTGGATAGAAGTAAGATACATACTAGCTTTCAATCAGTGACCATTGTTTGGTGTTTTAGTCTTTTGACTCCATTGTTATGTGTGTTCTGTTTGGTTATACAGTAAGTAAAAAGGAATAGTTAAATTTATTATGTAATGATATATTATCACATTATCAGGTTTCACTAAAAAGTATGGACATTTATATCTGACCAAGAATAATACAAAATACAACATCTTCAGTCTTATAGTTAGATACAGCCTTTCTACATTGTGCTCATAGCTTTTTTTTTTCCTATTAGTTGGCTAAGATGGTAACATTTTTCAACATGGTTATTAAAAGATTTTTTGTATGGGAAAAAAATGAGTGTATGTTTTGAATGGCAATTAAGGGCTGATTAGCTGATACAGATTCTGGTTGACTTTGGCTGCCTGGCATCAATTCTTTTTTGCAGTTAATACTTCTAGATTTTCTGATTCTTGTTTGGGGAACCATTCCAATTGTAGTCAGTTTTATACTTAGGACACCCCAGATTGTTTGCTGATTTCTTGGACCAAATGCAGAAACTGACACTTGACTCATGAATGACACATATTGGTGATAAAGTCTAGCTGCACTTTCCAGACAGCTCAGTAACTATTTTCACTTTGGTAGAGAAAGAGAAAGGTTTTTTCACTTTGAGACTATTACCACAATTAGAATGTAAGCCTAGAGATCTGACTGACCTTATCAGATAGCAAAAGTTACATTTTGAGTTATATAGGTCTTGCTTTAACTTGGTCTTAACCATCCTGCAGAAAAGTGTAACCATAAGGTATAAAAAGTAAAGCTATGTTAATATGCTGAGCTGTAAAAGTCTCAAGTCAGCAACTTATGACAATTGCCAGTTGTGCTGATAACTCACTGTTATTATGGACTATTGGACTATATTGGGTTAATTTGCTGAATTAAAGTACCTACAATATTTGGACTGAATATACAGCTACTTTCTCTTAGTTCAATGAGAAGAAAGGTTTGTACTAACATTGTTTAGACAAGATATCATGTCTACATCTTGTCCTCTGAATACTATGAAGACAACTATATGCAATATATTAATTATTGTAACTGTCCTATCCTGTTTTGAAACTGTTTCATTGTTATCTTTTTTCTCATTAAAATGAATAAAAACTAAAAAAAATGTAAGCCTAGAGATAACTGTCAATTTGTTACAGTAAAGGCAGAACCTGCTTGAGATTGGATTTATCAGAGAAATACATAGAACCAAGAGGTAGATGGCTGATGGCACTTTTGGGAACCCCTCAAATCAATTACATCATCAGACATTCAATGGATTAAGCTTATCCATTTCCTGTTTTCCCTGTGATAGTCTTTTATTTTTATTCATTGCACCCAAGAGATCACTAGTATTCTGAATTAAAATTAACTCTTAGGAATTAAGTAGTATTGAGCAAGTCGTAAATATTAACTTGTCAAAAAATATTTGGTACATTTCAAGAAAAAAGAAATATACGATGTTAATTGTACCCCATATCCACTATCATTAATAGAACATAAGGTAATAGCATTACAATGAAGTGAATGATAAGAAATGAACTTTGGTAGGGGATGTTAAAATAATGTTAAATCTTGTTAGATAAATTGTTACAGCTATTTTAGTTACAGTAAATTTTTAGCAATGTGTATCAAGAACTGTAAAGATGTTTCTGTCATTAATCCTTAGTTCTCTAAGCTAGGGAAAGTTACCTGTGGACTAGTATGCGAGTTAAATTAGTTTTTGGATATAAAATAATTGACAACTTAAGTATTCACTAATAGAAAAAAGTTATATTATGTAATAGATTATAGTAATTAAAATTTTGTGTCTTTGTTTATGTTTAAAATGGGATGGGTATATTATAAGGTTGTCTGATTAAATACATTAATATTTAAAGTACATACCTAGCTTTATGACTTATGACTGTGATTTTTATCTGTCTTTAGTCTTGTAGATTGTCTGATCGTAGAAACAAACTAATGTAACTAAAACTGAGCTGTTCTATTTTAGAGTAGCTGATCTTGATGAACCTGATGGGGTATCTCAGATACTGTTCATGTTTTGCCAGTAAAGTGTGGAAGATTATAAATCCTAAGTCATTAATAGAGCTTAGGATGGTTTTTCCTAATTTCCTATTTTGAGGCAGGAGGAAAACTGAACAAGGAATACACATGAGGAAACACAAGTTCCTTTACCTGAAACCCACTACATCTTTTCTTTCATTACATGGTTGAATCTCGTGTATAGATGTAATAGGACATGAATGGTGATCCTTGGCAAGGTAAATGATACCTCCCTCTGGGAGTATTTGCTTAAATATTTAGAATACTACTTCGGTAACAAACCTACAGGGCAAGTTAGAAGGTTGAAGTTTGTTTCAGAAAATAATATTAGCTTATAAAGGCCCTTAAATATTTACATTCTAGTCCTCAGAATAATACCTTTTTTTAGTAGAAACTAATCTTTCTGTACAGATAAATTCAGAAACTCTACCTGCAGGAAATGTGAAGATGTTAGACAGTATGTACTGAGTAGCAGAGCTGGAACTCAGACCTTCAGATTAAAAAGCCTGATTCTTTACTATTTTAAAATTGTAGCTACTTAGAAATTATTCCAAAGGAAGAATTGTGCAAGGAAATGACATTGGCAGAAGCACCCTCCTGCCTCTGTGAGTTGATTCTGTGGTTAGGGGACGCTTCTTATAGGGAACACAAGGCAGAGTGTTTAGAGAGAATATAAATGTAAGTGCAAGTAAATTGGATGGGTTTATAAATAAAAATAATTTAACAAGAACTATACTGTAAGCTTTTTTTTTGAGTTTTGAGGAATAAGTTGGGTATGTAGTATAATATAGGTATCTGGCTTTGAATTGTGTATCTTTTTGCTAGACAAAATACGAATGCTTTTGAAGTACTTGGACCCAGTACGCATTATTGCATAGCAAATGATTTGTTGCTTTTCTTGTTGTATATTACAAATTATAGATAATTATATGACCAACCACATTTACCATATTTGCTTGAATAAAATAGATGAGTTATAGGAGGAATTATATTAGGGCTAAGATAATATGATTTCTAGCAATTGTGGATACCTCTCAGTTTAGTAAAATATAACAGACATTGATTAATAGAAAAGTCTGTGTAAATGTCAGTGGCTACATGTATCTTCTCTTAGCAAATACATTCATTTATTGAGAGAAGAAATCTGTAGTTGATTTAAAGACATAAATATTTCTACTGTTACTTATAACTTTTTCTAAGTAAAAAAATTCCCTTTGTAAAGAGAATTAAGTAAGAATTGGAGTTGGGTTCATTAGGTTTTTAATATTATTTCCTAGCACCTTTAAAATAATGAGTATTTACTCCAATATAACGAGTAAAGTATGGTTGAGGTTTCGGGGATTGGTCCAGGTTGCAGAGCTGCTTAATTATAGAAATCACATTTAAAACTAGATCTCCTATGTCCAAATTTATTGTTATCTGAAATACGCTATTTTTTCCCCAGCAAGCACAAGGGCCTGAGTTCAACCCCTGGTTCTACCAAAATAAATAAATAATTAAATTAATTAATTAAAAATAAATAAATAAAATAAAATATGCTATTTTGATAGTATGTTTTAGGAAATTATACTTATTTAATCCATGTATGTAAGATACTGTGCTAAGCAAATGACATAAATTAATCTCATTTAGTCATCTTGATCTAGAACGTAAAATCTTGGGTGTAAGGCGAAAAGCCTTTGTCTTTCTCTGTTAAGTGAAGAATGCTATCTTAAAGAAGTGTTTTCACCTCTAAATATATAAATATTTTGTCTAAAATGTCAGAATTATTTCACTTTTCACTAATTCTTTAGAGCTTGAATACCCTTTCATAGTCCTTGAAGTTAAGAGTTTTTGTTTTTTTGTTTTTTAGCTTAGGAGATAGGAGTTAATGCAAGAATGACTTAAAATGGTTACATTTTTTAGTTGTCATATTCTTCTTCCTCTTTGTGTCTCAAAAAAATTACTGCTCCTTTTTCAAGACTTAGTCCTTATCCTCTATTTGATACCTTCCCTATTGTCCCTCTATCAGTTATTTTTCCAATACTGTGCTTTCCTATACATAGTGTTATGTACATACCTCAGATTCTGTATATTCTAATTTTTCATCATATTTTTCACATTTAATAATTGGTCACATTTCCCTAGGGACTTTAAATGTTACTCACCTTACTATCTTGCTTAGTTAACCTTGTATCTGGCATTTTATGATACCTTGTAAACTTTCCTAAGGGCTTTTTGTTTTTTTAACCATTGGTACCTTTGATTGTTTTGTTCCTGTGTATTGGGTGCAAATCTTTTCTTACAGGTTTTGCTAATTCTTCTAATTTCTGTGTTTGCCACTTAGTTTAACATTTTAGTTTATTTATGAGTGGAGGGGTAAGATATCTAGGTGTATATATGCATGATTCATGTTTTAAAAGTTTTATGAATATTTAAGAAGAGTAGAATTATGGTGTCTACCGACCTCATGAATGGCTTTTCACTCGCATAGGTGAGGACATTGAGAACTATGGATTTATATCCTATAGACTTTCACAAACTGGAAATTAACACCTAGAAGTTCCCTGATATGACCCAATCCAGCATCTTTTTCATTTTTATCTTGGTGACTCTAGTTCTACTTTGATTTAGCTTATTTAGGTTTCTGGTTTATAACTATTTATTTTTTATTTGGTACAGGATCTCACTGCACAGCTTGGATTCATAGTGATCCTCCTGTTTTCAGCCTCCCCAGCACTGGTTTATAACTTTAATATAGAGGAAGTTTTGTTTTTGAGCAGGATAAAAATAAATTGTTTGTTAAATAATTTACTGTACTATATAATGAAACCTAATATTCTTTTGCCAGAATCAGGATACTTACTGGTTATATTAAAAGAGTTTCATAATCTCTGCTTTCTAATGACTCAAAGTTTAGCACAGGGAATAGAAAAATAAATAGGTAGCTTACAGAGGTTTGAAGTAATATTGTGAAGATACAAACAAAATGTTGTGGAAAAATTAATGCTGTGGAGATTAAGTTTGCTTGTAGGAGTCTGAGGCTTCATTGGGTAGTGTCTCAGGTACTTTTCTCATTTCTGAGACAAAGTACTCAATACCCACAGATTAGGGGAGAAAAGGTTTATTTGGCTCACTGTAGAGCTTTCAGTTCATAATTGGCTTGCTCCTGGCAGGTTGGCAGGACAGAGCAGCTTCATAGAGGAGAAACAGTTGATGACAGGCAGAAGACGGCAAAAGCAAGTGAGGGAACCAGCACGCGACCGTAGCAGCTTCTTTCTGCCCCTTTCTATGTTCTGTCTAGACTACCAGGATTAGGGTGGTGCCAAACCAATTAGTGAACTGATTTAGTAATCACACACTGTGCATTCAGCCACCTCTGAAAAAGCTCCACCTGTGACTACACAAGGCTTTGTGAGAACATTTAGATATAAGCCATAACAGGTAGTGACTTGTGAACTGGATTTTGAAGAACAAGTAATTGTTTCCTTGGATAAAAAGGGCAGTACTAGAAGAGCTTTCTACAAATGGGATCACTTGTCTGAGGGCAGAGAATCATGAGAAGTCTTTTCATGGTTATTTCCTTTATTGCCAAATATAAACTATTATAAATGAGATTAACTTTATTTCTTCTTCCAGAAATATTTTAATTTTTTAGCAGTATTAATTAACTTTAATTGACTGATTTTTAAAGTGTAGGGTTTCGTTGTTGTTTTGTTTTTTGCTTTAATTTTGTCAAGTTTGCTTAGGGGAGATAGAAAAATTTAATATGCTCTCAGTATAGTGTATTTCATTTGCAGTCACTGAGGTTTCTAAAGTGTTGGCTTAAATCAGGAGATTTGATAAAAATAATTTAAATTAAACAGTAGAGGGGTTGGGGGACATGGCTTAGTGGATAAGTGCTTCTCTGGCAAGCACAAGGGCTTGAGTTGAATCCCCGGTTCCAAAAAAATAAATTAAATGTAGTTTTTATAGTAAAAGATACATTGCTGTTAATCCCTTCATTGCCATACTTTAACAGACTTATCCTATTCTTACCACTTTCTGAAACAATTCTGGAATATTTACCTTTCATAGTCATTTTAGCTTTGTGAAAATTTCCAGAAGTACATGGTATCATATCTGGTGAATACAGTGGATGAGGGCACTCTATAATATTAATATTTTTACAAACCTGTCTTTCAAATAGGTATCACTTAGCAGCATCATTCACTATATTTTTGATGACATTTTCTAAAGTCAGTATGATAGAAGACTTCAGATCTAACTGCTTTAGAAAGTAACAAAAATGGTATTGTGTTCAAGGCAAAGAGGAATATTTTGAGTGATATTTATGGTAATGTGTCCTATACTGTAATAAATTTTAAAAATTAAATATTCACCATATATTAGAAAATGGGAATTCCTGATACATTTATTTTGGCCTGTTGGAAACGCAGGACTGCTAATGGCATGGTTCCAGGGCAAGTTCAAGGGCCTTAGACACAAGAGATTCTCAGTAGTATACATTTTAGCTTCAGCAATGGGAAGGAACAAAACTAAAGAAAAGCTACAGGGAGAACAATGTCCCAGCTCAAATTGTTAGGCAGAAGTTACGTTTTACTTGCAGAAGAGTCAGACTTTTTTTTTTTTTTTTTTTAATGTATTTAGTACAGGGTCTATGAGGTCTCACTACACAGATCAGACTCATAATGATCCTCCTGTTCTTAGCCTCCCAAGCACTGGGATTACAGGTGTGTGCCACCACGCCCAGCCTTAGTGCCTCTCTCTGTGCCCTGAGGGTAGGGCCAGTTTGGCGTGCTGGGGATCAAACCCTGGTCCCTCCCTCAAGCCAGCACTGTAATTTGCAGACTTTTGTTACATTTTAAGCTTTCTGAATGAATGCTAAACCTTCTCAAGGAGGGCAATCTGCTTTATTTAGTCTATTGATTCACATACTAATCTCATCCAAAACACCTTTGCAGACATACTGAGAATGTTTAATCAAACATTTGGGCACCTCATGCTGTAGTCAGGTAGACTTAATCATAAGGAATATTTTTATCATAAAATTTATCATATAATTATAAGGAATATTTTTCCCATGAATTTTATTTTTCCTTTTTTAAAATCTGTTGGTAGGCACATTTTTAGGCATTGCAGAAAAAATATATACTTGAGAGTATAGTGAGCATTCAATAAATATTGGATTGATGAGGTATTAAAGTAATGACATACTGGCAAAAATAAAGAATTTAGCAAAGAATAAAGATTTTTGTCTCTAGTAATCCCTACCATTGCAACCTCTGACAGCCACTATTCTACTTTTTGACTCAGTGAGTTTGACTGAGTATCTCATGCAATTACTGACTCTCTTATCTTGGAACTTCCCTGTAAAACTATTCTATCCTAACCCTCTGTGTCTTATTTTTGTTTTCCTTTCTCTCTTTTTATATTATAAACCCTAAAGCAAGTAGATTAGTGAGCCCTCTCAGATGGTGGGTGAGGGCTGAAAACCCAGCGGGACAGCCAGGATTCTCTTGGGCAGGCATCAGCAAAAGACCAGGAATACTCACAGATTAACTGTTGTCTCATTGCCCAAAAACCTCTTTATGGAGGCCAGACGTGGTGGCACACAAGTGTAAGCAACCCATTTACTTTAATAAAACTGTTATAATTTTTGATTTTACGCTACCACCAAATTAGAATTTCCAACATCCTCATTTTTGTCCCTTTTACCTTTCTTTATCACAAATTCTGAAAATTCTAGTTCCTACTCTTGAATACAACAAATGGGTAAGCAATAATAAAAACAACTGTAATCTTCCCAGGCCTCAAACTTATACCTGTACATTTTAATTATAACTCTACTGATAGTGTCACACACCCTTATCATGACTATTTCTTCCAAAATTGACCTATTTTTGAAAATATTAACATTTATCAATTGCTGACTATGTATCATGCCCTTTACCAGTACAGGACTGTGTCAGAGAAAAGAGATCTGTAACTATTGTCACTTCCCCAACCCCAATTTAAAAAGCTGAGCTTGTAATCAGTCTTACTGAGATGCATCCCCTGATTTCATTGCAAAAGAGCGAGTCCTTTCTGCTCCAAAGACAAGTATTAATTGACCACATACATGATAAAATCGTTGTGAATACGGATTGTCTTACAAAGCCTCTTTACAAGACCTCATAACTGAATTTAGTTGTAGATTAATATTGTTTGAAGGAAATACAATGTGAGGCACATATTTAAAAATTTTAATAGCACATAAAAAGTGACATGTAAAATAATTCAAGTAATATATGCAAAATGTCATCATTTCAACACATAGCCAATATGAAATTAGTATCTTTTTGCATTTTATTTTATTGTTATAGTTTAGATATACATAATGATAATATTCATCTTAAGTAGTACATGTACATGATATATCTTGCTGCTGCTTTTTTCCCATTACCATCTCCTCCCTTCACCCCTCTTCTGCTCTTCATTTATAAAAGCTTTGTTTCCACTTTTTCTTCATTCCTTCTTTCCTTCCGTACTCCACATGCCCTTGTTCCCCTTCCCATTTTAATATTTTCTTTTTTTTTCCATTTTAATATTTTTAATCCTTGTTTACACTTTCAGTTCCTCAAACCAGAGAAACCACACAATATCTGAATATGTATGTCTGATTTATTTCACTTGAGTATTGTCTTAAGGTGTATCCATTTAGCTAGAAATGTCACAAGCTTATCCTTCCTTCTTTATGGCAGAATAGTACTCCATTTAATATTAACAGCTGGCTTGACAGGTCAGTTAGGATCACCATGAATATGAAAATTGCTGTATGAGGCAAGATAACTGTTCTGTAACTTTTCTTCCTACATAAGAAATTCTATGTCCTCATCTTTTCTGCTTCCCTCCTTCCCTGTTTTCTTTTCTTTTTTCCCACCACTCCCCTTTCCTCTTTTTTTCTGTCCTTCCTTCTATCCTGTCTATCCCTTTTGAAAGATGGAATATTGCTGTGTTGTCTTGTCTGGTCTTAAAATCCTGGGCTCAAGTCATCCCTTGCCTCATCTTCCAATGATGTGTTCTTTCTCCAAATTATAGCTTTTTATTTATTTACTTTTATTTAGCATTGAAAGTGTATTCTAAAATATGGTAGAAGCCAAGTCAAATAATATTATATATATTAAAAGATTATAAAATTATAGTATATTATATATAATAAAAATATAGTCATTCATTTTTTTACCAAAGTGTGTCTTTACATTTTAAATTTCTTTGCAGTGTCTGTTCTGATGAATAAAATCTACTAAAGTCTAGATTTTGTGGATCTTCTCCCCTATGCTTGTTTCATTGCTCTCTCTCTGTGTATGTATGTATCTGTCTCTGTGTCTGTCTGTCTTTTGAGCCAGGATCTATCTTGCTATACAGTTCAGGCTGGCCTTCAGCTCATTTTTTAGACCAGGCTGGTCTCGAGCTGGCAATAATCCTACTTCAGCTTCCCTAGTACTGGGATTATGGGTGTGTGCTACCATGTGCAGCAATTTTTCATTGTTTTTAAGGCTATCCACCAGGCCAATAACAGGCCCTAATCAAGTGGGGTTGTATGTACACTTGGAAACATATGTAGAGTTTAGGTTCAATTGGAAATATGACCCATTTTGGCCTCATTAATATTACATAGGTATTGGCTATACCAGTACTACACTGATATTGGTCATATTTGAATAAGATTTTCTGAATGGTCCTGAAATTTGTAGTTTTTTGCTAGATCTTATAATCAAAAACATTTATTTCTATAGTGACAAATATACTTACTTTAGGGGTTGAGTAGCTGTGAAGTATTTTTTTCAGTGAAAATACTTATAAATGTATGTATCAGGAGTATATTGAGCATATTGATTCCAGTGAAATTGTCTGACTTTTTAATTAAAAAAGAAAAATTGATCTGTATTAGAAATAATGTTCAACCTGGTTATTCATATGTACTCTGAAAGATAAACTAATATATTTCAGTTAACACATGACATACTGTCATTCAGAATGACAGCTGAACACAATTACATTGAAGAATTATGCTGCCAAATTCTGAAATAAATTGAAGATGACCTGCTTAGAAAATATAAACTGTAGGTATTTACAACAAAGCTTTTAATTCTCATGAAAAAAATGGTAGGGTTATAGATCAATATATCAATGCATTTTGTGGTTTATAACAATATTATATGTTAAAAACTGAAGATATATTAACAGAAAACACTTTATAGAAATAGTTTAATAATTATGTATTATACTTGTATGTTATTAATTGTTAAAGAGGGACTATCTTTTGAAGTACTTTTTTT
>NDGM011105805.1:0-10191 GCA_002564305.1 Octomys mimax | reverse complement strand
GGGGTGGGTGCTGCTGAGTGGTGTTGGGGGTCTCAAGGGGGTGGAAGAGGGTTTCACACATGCTGCACCTGGGCTTGAACCGGCAGGTCTCCTCGGCGCAGGATAGCTGGAAGCTCTCAGGGCTTTGATAATAAGAGTATATATAAAGGCCTGAGTGGTCCTTGTTATATAAGGCCTGGTTAATTAAGGCCTTAGCACACATTAGTTCCTCCTCCTCCTCTTCCTTTTCTTCTTCTTTTCTTTCTTCTTCCCCAAATAAATGTTTTACCAAAATAATTTAATCTTGATCCTCAATAATTCTGATTTCCTGTTGCCCTTTAATTTGTGTATCTTCTCCTGGTTCATTTTACTGTTGAAAGGAATAAATAATCGTGAAGCTCTGTTCACACTGCTGCACGCCTGTCTTCTACTCTGATGGCTCCCTCTGCACACTTGCTCAGGGTGTCGCCTGGTCGCAGCCCACTATTCCCTCTTGGCTGTTACAGTTTTCATTTTGGGTGATTAGTTGAGGCTTCAAACCTTTTTAAAAAGAGGCATTATCAACAAATATATTTTTAATTTGGAATTTAAAAGAAACATATATAAAGTGGTGATTAAAAAAATTAAGTGGTGATGAAAACTCAGGCTCAGCTGCTGCCCTTCCTATCCGGTCCCACCCTCTAGGCTCTGAGGGTTCTCACCCCCTGCCACTTTACCCCTGTGTTGATCCAGCTGACGACCAAAGTGAGGCCTTGTCCAATGCTCCATCTCCTCTCCTCTGGCCCGCACTCCTGGCTGTCTCTCTAAGCATTTTCCATTTTCCACTAATGTTCATCAAGCATCACAGTGTGATATGTGCCATAAAGCAAAAGGGACACACAATGTCGCTTTAGCCACCAGGGAAGCCCAAAGATCTCCATTCCTCCTCCTTCTGTATAATTACAATCCACTATCCAACTGTCATTCACTCTTAAGAGAAATTTTACTACTTTCCTATAACTTTGTACTCTCTCCTGGACTAGTAGTCACCATTATATATTATTTATTCATTTACTTCCATTGCCATGAGTAACGGTTATGGGTTAAGAACTAGAGTATGAAACCCTGCTGGAATTCTTACCATGTTTGCCACAAATAACTCCCATTCTCAGCTTTGGCTTTGACTGAAATGTGCCAGTCAGAAGGAGACTGATGCATGCAGATTCTTCTTATGGTGGTCCCCAATTGGTATCACATTGGTCTCCATGAAAAGGTTCCTTTGGCATACTCCTGAAGCTGTGGACTGGGACCAGATGCAGGAGGAAGTTCTGCCCTGCCTGTCACATGCTCTTCGATTCCTCAGCCTCCTGTGCAGTCCTCGCAGTCTCTGACTGTATCTATCTGCACAGCATCTGCAGCACAGTCACAGCACAGCCCCAGCTCACTGCAAAGGTCTGAGCTCTTCCAGCAAAATCAGGGGTCCAGGGAAGAGAGAGGGGCTGAGTCTGGCTCTGTGTACCTCACGTGTGTGGCCCTTGAGCTCCAGGGTGGCCACCGCAAGTGCAGTACTCCAGGGAATGTTTTCAAGGGGCTTCGTTCAAAGCAAGGAGAGGAAAACTCCCCACAGGAATAACCGGAATCTCACTAAACAGCATCTCGTGCTCCTTTTGTTTCCTTACTATTATTAAAAGTGTAGGTAAACCCCAGGTTGCTTCTCACACCTATAGCCCTGGCTCGTCCGTAACTGTACTGCGAATCCCTGCAGCACAGGAAAATATTTTAGATTCAAGAAAAGTATGAGCCACCAGTGTCATCTGGACCTGATGTGAAGGTTTGCATTTTGTTGATGTCAGGTGAGGAGTTCAAACAGAACTTCATTCAGTGACTGTCTTCCAGGAGCAGTGAGAGCAGACTTTGATTTTATAATTTTAATGTTAAAAGGGAAAAGAGAGCAAATAAACAGAAATGCAAGAAACTGAGAGTGAAGGACTATGAAGAAGACCAAATTTGCGAAGTTAATGGCACACGCAGATACAAAATATGGGGTCAATCAGCAATGTGAGCGTGTGTTCAATTGCACCACGCCTTTGAGAGACAAAAAATTCTTAGCTAGTTCTCTTTGAGAAGAAAACAGTAAGTCCTAGAAATAATTTCTTCCATGAGGAAGCTGGAAGTTACATAAGAAGATTTATTTTGTTTAAAGATTTAGGTGGTATTACATCTAATCATAAAATGAACAATTTCAGCATCACAAGCTGAATTCCCTGAAGCGCTTATCTCCCGGGAGGAACCAACAGAAAGGGCGCGGGATCGTGGCAAACGATTGGCCTCATTTTCCTCTACTTCCTAACAATTTGAGGTTTTGTTTACGTGTGACCTTGATTTCTCTGGGGAAGAAATCAGTAACATATGGGAAAATTAATTTAAAGAAACAACACAGACAAACAACTGTGAGAAGAAACTGCAGTTTTAATGAACACAGAAGAATGCAGGCAAGCTCGGGATCAAAGCACGTCGCACATAGAACGTGAATCTAGACTTGGTACTGGCAGTGCCGAGTTCACCACCTAACAAAGCACATTCCTGCGGCTGCAAAACATCTGGACTCACGATGGTTTCTTATTCACACTCGTAACGTAGTTAAGATAAATTAAAGCTTTGGACGAAATAATTAATCCTGACGCTACCTCAAGCCCCAAGTTCTAGAGCAAGGCTTCTGCGAGAGCCAGAGAAACTAGAGCAGCAGTCCTCTCTGAACACAAGGAGACCTCAAGTACAAGCGCGTGGGGGTTATGGTTAATTAATTTTCTACTGCGCATGCGTGTTTGACAAGCTGATTGTATGTTTTTTAAATTAATGGTACATATGCTGCTTTAAAAAAAAATTTAACGAAAAGTTGAATTGGGTTTTAAACCATGGAATGTGTTTTGAGAAACTGAAATAACAGTCAAGAAGTAGAAATCAGGGAAATATTTCACTATAGTTCTATTAGTTTTCAATTTAAAAAGACCAAGTTCCCTAAACTCGTACTTCTGCATTCTGAATTTGCCAGTGTGCTACCATCATGTGAAAATAGGCTGCGGGGAGTCACGGAGCGTAACACCTCCATCTCCCCGGGGAGGGCTCTGCCCCCTGCTGCCTACCCCGCCACGCAGTCCCCGCCTCCTCTGGGCCCAGGCTCTATGCCTTCCTTACACAATGGCTCTGTGCTTGGCCCAACTGCAGGGACCCGTACACCCATAGCAGTCCAATCTGTGACATGAAATTGCTGCCGGGTGTTGGCAGGTGAGGTGCAGTCCGGTGGCCGAGTCATGCGTGGGGCGGCGCATACCCAGGAAGCGGAGGCTGGGCTGGGAACCCCGGTCTCCCTCCCTGGCTCCAGGTCTCCACCTGAAGCCCTTGGCTTTTTCTATGCATGTGTCATATGTGTGATGTGGGGTGGGAAGTGCCGGACAGCGTGGGCAAGCAGAGCAGATGTAAATGGCCAGTATGGGGACCGAACCTCTGACCTCAGCACAATTAGCATGGGGCTAAGGAATGAATGGAAGGGCAGAAGCACATTATCCAGATTGCTCTCACGCATTGTGAGTTGTTTTCACGCCAGGTTATGAAAGGTAAGTAGGGAAATCTGAAATCCATTAAAGCACACGCACAGTCCGTCACATTGGCCCTTCATCTAGATCATTCTGCCTTCGTTTAGGGCTATCCACAGGGTTGCCTGGTGTGCACACAGCTACGGAGGCGCACACATGCCTACGTAGGTGAACATGCACCAGTAACCGAAGAGAGAAGATGCGGACCTTTTGGGCCTGTGCCTCGGGGCTTTCTGTCCTCACATAATTAACGCAGTCAGTGTGCAGGCTGGATGGGCTTTGTGGGGTGACCACAGCATCACCCACCTCTCATTTCAACCAGCCCCCCAGACTTGACAGTGACTATTGTGCCCAAAGCTCTAGTGACAGAAGACTGTATTTCATGAGCAATCCACTTAAAGTGTAAGGATCGAGTACACTCAATCCCTCTATTTGCTGGGGACCTGCTACAAGTCTGCCAGCAGGGGCCTGCCCATGCACAGTGCCAAGCCCTGAACACACTGGCCTTCGCTGTGTGTCCTTCATTGTCACATAGTGTCAGAGCGGCTCTGTCCTCCTCTGTGCCTCTATCTTGTGCTCTGGGGACACCATCCAGGAAAGCACAAGCACAAAGCAACAGTAGACCTGGGAACTTGGAGGGCAGCTAAGTGACTGGCCTGGGCATGTCACGTAGGACAGTGTGAAGACTCCCAGCCTGGGAGGGATGGACTGAGATTTCCTCACACTTCCCCAGACAATGCACAATTTAAACATTGGTAGTTGGTATTTCCAGGATTTTCTAGACACTTCCAGTCTCAAGCAGATAAGGATTCTCTGAAGTTCTGCTTTCCTTTCTTCCTCGGGGAGCACTAAGGATTTCTGCATGAAGTGTAGCGCATAGCATTCTTTGTGGGATGAAACCATAGCGAAGAGACGGTTTGTTGCTCATTGTACTTAATGACTTTGAGCTTCAATTAGATCAATGCTCTAGCATAGCGAAGTACTGGAAGGAGCTGAGCCTCGGCCTTTCCAGGCAGGTCATTTCCACCAGGAAAGGGAAGGGAGAGAGTGTCCTCCTGCGTCCAGGAGAGAAGGTAGACTCCCTGGGATTGTTCTGAGATCTTCCACGAAAAGCAATTGCTTCATCATCGCCAAGCATTTCGGAATCCAAGTTAGAAAGGGGAAAAAAAAATTCAAAACACGCGTGCCATATTCTTAGTACCATTTGCTTTGACAGGAAAAACAACAGCCTCCATTCTCCTCAGCTTACTGCTCATCAGTGAACCCTTCCCCAAACAAGGCGCTCCACATCAGCCATTTGGGATTCCTCCATCGTGCTGACGAGCTCGGCTCCGCCGTTTGTGCTCGCCGCGAGGCGTTCAAGAGCCAAGAGCAGGGAGTCGGTAATCTGGGCACCCACAGTTGTGATGAGGCTTCTTCAGCGTAAGCGTCCAAATCAAATATTTGGCTGTGCTTCTCTAGATGCGACATCTCATATTGTCACTGTGGTGCTGGCACAGGAAGAAGCTGGCACCGGGAGAGAGGCTCCAGGGAAGGGGGATGGGGAGAGAAGGAGAGCGGAGCGCAGTCTCCCTTCGGGGTCCTCTGCCTGTCTCACATCCGCCCTTGGCCCTTTGTTCTTCAGGGACATCGTCCAGGGTGGCCCTGAAGCTTGGCCCGGCGCCAAAGCTTCGCAGAGCTGACAAAGGGAGGCAAGCTGCAAGGCCGGTGTGGAGGCCGAGCCCGCCGGGGCGCTGCCCCGCGCTGCTGCTGTCTGGCCTCTGCACGCCGGCCTGCGCACTGTGCTCCACCTTGGCGACATGGTGAGAACGTCTTTGCGCAGGTGCCTTCCTCTGTGTTTAAGTGTGCCAGCTCTTTTGTTCTATGACCACCAGCTCTGTGAGCCCAGAAGTGCTCCGCCTGGCGGTGCTCCGGGTGCTTAAGCGGAGCTGGGAGCGTGGGCTCGGCTCCGAGTCCTCTCCTTGTTCTGCTCTCGGGGCAGAGTTGACCGACTTTCTAGGAAGCATTCAATCTTTTATCAGAAATGTTCCCCTGGAAAAACATTGTGGCTGTCTCCAAAACTTACCATAAAAATAATTGATTAGTTTACTAGTTGATTATCTTGAGGAAGATCAATGACGTGAGCATCACCGCCCCCAACTCTCCTCTACCCCTCCACCCGCTTTGGTGTCCACCTCGAATAGACCAGGCAGAGGTGTGGTTGCCCTGTGGGCCCTGCCTCACCTTGGTCCCTTGGTGTGCATTCTCCTAGCTCTCTTTCTGTATCCTAAACTCCAGCAAATCATGTGATGAGCCCAGAGCCTGCTCCTAACCTTTAGTCGTGCTTGGTGTGTTCCAGTCCATGGGTCTACTCTCCCCACGATTTTCCAAGCTGAAATTCCGAATGTCACCTCAAAATCAATTCCCTGTTGCCGAGTTCCACCTGCTCTAGGTTCCATTCTCCTTTATTACACCTCCAGTCCTGTGCTGACACCTGCCTAGCTCTTCTTTATCAAGTGTTTCTGACCTGCTGCCTTGCTTGCTGGACTCTGAGATCTGCAATTCTCTTCCAGACTGTGTCTGCCCAGGCACACGTCTGGTCACTCTTGGGACTCCTTCATCTTTATGTCATTTTGCATACAGACCAAGGCTCTAAACTACCTAAAATGCAATGAGTTATAGTAGCACTTGTGGCAGAGTTAGTTTACAATAGTTCTTCAAACAAAGTAGGGTAGTTGTAGGCTAGATTAAGTACAGAATGCAATGCATGGTAGACTCTGAAGCAGATAAATACATCGAGGCAAGAACATTTAAGAAAAATAATCCACAACACTATGGAAAATAGGGTAATGCAATGGGGACCAATAAAGTGCTATCTCAGTGAAAGAGTGAAGAAAACAGCAAGCTAGATTGAAAAGAAAGGAAACCCTGAGCTCTATTTCATAGGACAAGTGACAGCACTTCATTCATTAATCCCTTATCAAGGGCCATTCAGTAATTTAATCCATATTTATTGAGAGTATTTGCTATGGATTAAACTGTGTCCCCTCAAAAGTTACATAGCACAGTCCTAATTTCCAGTACCTCAGAATAGGAATGTGTTTAGAAATCAGGTCTCTGCAGATATAAGTAATGAGGACACAGATCTTATGAAGTGGAGCAAATTCCTAGTCCAACATGACCAGTGTCCTTAGAGAAAGGAGAAACTTGGGCATGGACAGACATGCAGAGAGTAAAGACCAGGTGAGAAGGTCAGGGCTGATGCCACATGGAAACCCAGAGAAAAGGCTGGGGACAGACCCACCGTTACACTGCTTAGAGGGATGGCACCTCACCTGTGGACCTCTTGTTTACCGAATCAGTGATTCCCTAAATCTTTACTGCTTCAGGCACCCAGGTGTGACCCTTTGTCATGGCAGCCCTAGCACATGGACACGTGGGCTGTGACAGCCGCTCTTCCAAGGGAGCAGGGCAGGGCTGTGCTCTACTCTGAAGAGTAACTTGATCTAACACACAGACAAATGAAAGCATGTATGGATGCATGTGTTTAGCTATGGAGGAATGCAAGGATGTCACTTGGGGGTGTGGAGCAAGTGACACCAGGAGGTGATATTTGACCAGGAAGCTGAAGGATGGGTAGAAATACATGCAAAGAGGATGACAAGGGCATTCCCAGTGCAGGGCAGGATGTGGGGCACGCAACAGTTAGGCAGCTCCCAGGGTCTGAGTGTGGGGGAGGGCCACCAAGAAAGGAACATGATTATACAGAGGTCAGGAAAGAGTGTCCTGGCTAAGGAGGGTGGATGTCCCTTTGTAAGTGATTCAGGAGGAGTTATATGTTTTTTAATTAATTAATTAATTAATTAACTTGGTACAGAGTTACTATGTGGCTCAGACTCGTAGTGATCCTCCTGTCTCAGCCTCTTCAGTGCTGGGATTACAGGCATGCCCTTCCATGTCCAGTTCAGGAGGATGGCAAGGCATGCCTGGGGTCCCAGGGCTGGCACAGCATGTGGTACTGGGGATCAAACCCAGGTCCTTGGGTTTGCCAGGCAGGTGCTTAGACTGCCAAGCTATCTCCCCGGCTCAGGAGTCACATTTTAAAGTCAGTGCCAAATGACTTGATATTTTCAAGGGTAACTTCAGCAGCACATAAAAGACAGAAGAGTGTGTGGGAGGTAGCAGGCTGGCCAGATGTCCACAGGAGAGATTATGAGGTAGGGCTAGAGCCGTGTAGTGCAAGCAGAGAGGAAAGGCAGGGACCCAAGGGTGTCACGAGCTCACACCTCGAGTTCTCAACCACAGAACTAGGTGGTGAGAGTAGGGAGGAGTGGAAGACAGGGTTAGGCTGACCTTGGAGCTCCAGCGCAGCGCCTGGCAGGGAGCAGCGGCCCAGGGAAGGCTCGCTCCTCTGCGGCTCTGCGTTCGCCCAGGTGGGGCTGAGGTGCCCATGAAGCTTCAGGAGGCCTCTCCCCAGCACGAGAGTTGGATCGGGTGAGAGCGATTTGTTCCATTCCTCCTTCAAAGCGTTCAGAGTGTTCTCTGCCAGAGATTGGCAACGGGTACGGTTTTTATTTAAAACAAAATACATTGTCAGAACTATTTTGAGAATGAGTAAAAAGCACATATTGCAATGCTAAGAATACTCTGACCTATAGCTTCCTTTCACAAAAACAGAGAAGTGAGCAGAAAACAACAACAGATAATTTCCGTGACACATAATTTATCCCAAAGGCATTTTAATTTTTTCAAACCACACGGTTCATTTAAAAAAGCTGTCCCATTCAAATTCTAGATACCAAACCTTAACATACATATCATGCATACAGAAAAAACAACTGAGCCAAAAGACAAAGAGGCGAAACTCCAAAATAATTGGGAAAAAAGCTGGTTGAAAAGAGTTATGAAAAATCTTGCCATCAGATTTTCAAAAGCCCACCTCTCTCCTCCAGTCCTGGCACAACGGAGGGAGGTACTGCGTCTTGTTCAATAACCGATTCTCCATATCGCTGTGGCTCTCAGCCCCATTAAAAAGGTCATATAAAAGATCAGTTTGGGGGCTATTTCTGTCCATCTGGTCTACCTCGACTAGCCCCACTTTTTCAGAATCTGCCTGTCAATGCGTGTTCTTCAGTCACCTCCTGGCCCACTACTCATTGTATGAACAGAACCGTCTACTGATGCATTTCCTTCTAGTATCTCGCACAACACTGGATCTGTTCTGTCTGCATCCCCACATTACTCAGGCAGTCTCTCTCCTGAGTTCTCCACAATATCGAACCTATATTTGCCAGAGATCCGAACAGAAGACCTGAGCCTAACACAATGCCTGCTCCCAACATTTCTTTACTGAAACAGTGAAGCACTTTTGTCACTACTGACTGCAGGATTCTTTTGAACCATGTTCCACTTTCCTGGAAGTTTCTCCAACTGTTCCCTTTGAAGTCTTTCCTGATCTTTCTCCTCTGGCTGGTCCTCAGGTCATGGCTTCCCCAGCTGTACTAGGAATAAAACACTGATTTCATCTCCCCATACTATTTTGCTTTTATACTTTCATAGATGTCATGAGAATCAACTTTTCTAAGGGAGTCAGTACGCTTGATCTCTTGGCTTCTGGGGGTCAGTGAGTGTTCCCCATGCATGTGCAGTAAGTTCAATCTGTACTCACCCCTCAATCCCCTCCTGGGACACTCATGTACTCTGTGGCTTTGGGGCTGCCCAAAGGCCAAGCCTGGGTGATTGCCCACTTCATTTCCATCTGCAATTGCCCATGGCTGTTGCTCTAGCTTTCCTTTGCTAGGACACAGTGTCTAAAACCTGCAGCTAGAGGAGGAGAGGTTCCACTTGGCTCAGTTTCACAAGACTCAGTCATACAACATTAGAGGATACAGACAGCATTTTTTAATCATTTAATTAAGGAAGGCTGATTGATCCTTATGAAACCTATATTACTTGTAAGCATTGTTTTTTTCTGTATTTTAGGGAAGGGCCTACAGGATGTTCAGGGTCTCACTACTAGATCAGACTCATAGTGATTCTCCTGTTTATAGCCTCCCAAGAGCTGAGTTTACAGGCATGCACCACCACGCCCAGTCTAGCATTATTTTTTTTCAAAATGTTCAAAAATACTTTTTTGAACATTTTAGAGAAGTCTATCATTTAATCTAAAGTTCATGCATCTCATCTTCTCCTTTAGAGTTTAACAACTTACCTGTGTGTTGGGTGCTGGGGCTTTTCTTTGAAAAGCTCTGTTGGTGACTGCAAGGTAGAGGAAGTACATTTCTTTTCTTTTCCTGGATGCAAGGGACAACTATTCTAATGCTTCTTCTTTAAAGAAAAGAACGTTGGTGTGAAGACGGAAGCACCGTGCAAATCAGGTCATTTTATTCCTTTTGGATAATTATTGACAACATAAAACAGTTCCAAACTATGAAGCTCTTTCCTGCCAACAGAATATGGCTTAGGTTGGGGAGATAGCTCAGCGATCAAGCACCTGCCTGGCAAGCACGAGGACCTGAGTTTGATCCTACGTACTGCATGCCATGCCAAAACCCTGGGTGCACTGTGCAGGCCACCAGAACCGGTCCTGCTGGCACACGCCTGTAATCCCAGCACTGGAGAAGCTGAGACAGGAGGATCACTATGAGTCTGAGCTGTGTAG
>NDGM011105800.1:0-10082 GCA_002564305.1 Octomys mimax | reverse complement strand
GAACTCAGACCCTTGTGCTTGCCAAGGAAGCACTTATTCCACTGAGCTATCTCCCCGGCCCCTACATCTGCTTTCCTAATGGGAACTTGGCTTTCTTCACTGGAGGAGCTCAGGACCTCACTGCTGCTGAGGATGGCTGAGGTACTTTTCAGGGAGCCCTGGTTCTTACTTTGAATATCACTTCCTGAATCCAGTTCAGATCGCTCAGCCTGCTGCCACAGATCCTTTATCCTGCTGGCACAGACTTTCTAACTTCTACCACTGGCCTTTGGGCCTTTCCAGTGCAGATTTGTGAAACAGGTCTGCATGAGACATTGTCATGGGCTGTAGGTCTCCAGCTGGATTCGTGGAACGCATTGTCATGGGCTCTAGGTTTTTAGTTGGACCTATGTAAGACGTTACCATAATACCCACACCCTCAGCTGAATTCTTTGGTCCTGAGTGTGTGGAAAGATTTCCCACACTCTTGATATATGATTCTTTGGGTGATCCACTATTAAATAACCTTAGAATTAAGTATCTTATATTGTATTATTCTCCTTACAAAACCCCAAACTACAACAGCCATGTAGTTTGGCTTCTCTGTTCTTTACAGCCCTGGTCATTAAAATGGGAATAATAGTAATACTTATTTAATTGAGCTATTCTGAGGAGGACATGAATATCAAGTTCATAGGATAGTATTCAATGAATGAAAGATTACATATTGTCAAAATAGACTGGTAAGGGCTTTCCATAGCCTTTATTGATTGAAATATACCCATGATGAATTTAATGAATATGTCACAAATAATATATGTCTTTTAATCATGTACTTTTAACAAATATAGATATAGAAACAGAAACTATGGAAAAATATACCCCAGTATCTCTGGATTAGAAGTTTACAGGTCTCTCTAACACTATTCACATGTCTGTTTCTAAAATTATCCACAATGAACTTTTATAATAAAAAAGTGAAAATATATTTAAATACATAATGAAAGAACAATATGAAATAATATCCCCTCTTTCTCCCTGGCAGTGTCCCTAGCCTCCTTTCCATCTGACATGAACTGAGCATGAACTGTTTCCTGAGGTTCTTCTGCCAAGATGTCTCTGCCTTGGAGCCAGCCAACTGTGGACTGGCCACCCAGAAACTATGAATGCATTTAGACCTTTCCTCCCTTAAGTTGTGGATGTTGAGTATTTTATCTCAGCAATGGGGAAGATGACTTATACAGACAAGAAAGTAGTAGGTCAAGATCCGTATAACAGGCCAGGGAGATGGCTCAGTGGAATAAGCACTTCCCTGGCAACCGCAAGGGCCTGATTTCAATCCCTGGTTCCACAAAAAAAAAAAAAAAAAAAAAAAATCCAAGCAACAAGGGCTGGGGAGATGGATCAGTAGAATAAGTGCTTCCCTGGTAAACGCAAAGGTCTGAGTTCAATCCCCAGTTCAGCGGGAAACAAACAAACAAAAAAAAAAATCCATATAACATCTGGATATGTAGCAAGGCACTCAGACAACTTTTTATTTATATGAACTCAAAATCATGTATGTGCACAAACATCATGTAAGCAGGGTGAGTCTTGGTCACTTTGGGCTGCTAAAGTAAATGCTGTGGCCTGGGAAGCTTAGGAATGGTGGTTACTGACTTCTCACAGTTTTGGAGACTGCAAAGTCCAAAGGCATCTATGTTTGGAGTCTGGATCATACCTAAGAGCTCTTTGCTGTGAAGAGGCAAGGCAGCTTTCTGGGCTTTCTTGGTAAGGGCATTAACCTTATTCATAAGGGCTATGCCCACATAGCTGTATCTCCTCACAAAGCTCCCACCTCCTAACACCACCACACTAGTGATTAGGTTTAAATTTATGCACTTTGAGAAGACATAAACCTTCAGACCCTACCAGAAAAAATCCCCGACACACATAACAATCAATTATTTGCAGGATTTTTCAGCACTGAGCTCATTAACCAAATTTCTGTTAGCTTACAAATTTGAAGATAAAGAGGAAATATTATAACTCAAAACACTGGACATGAGAGGAGTATCACCTCCCTGTGCAAACCATTTAAAAAGAGCTCATGGTAAGTCCGGGAACTCAGCAACAAAGCTGACTTTGCACTAGCTTGCTGTTGCAGAATGTAGGTGCCACTCGTATTAGTTCACTTATTCCATAAATATTCCCAGAATGTCTGTTCTATTGCAGGCATTCTGTGGAAGGCTAGGATAGTGTTCTCTGAAGTCCACTGATAGTGTTCTCTGAAATTTTCTTATTTTAAGCTTTTCAGACCATCATTCACTAATATTCAGCATTAACAAAGGAAAATGCCCCTGAAGGCGATTTAGACAAGAGGAGGGAACTCGGGGGAGAGGGAGACACGTAGTAAGAGAGGGTAATGAGGGGACAGATAGGGTCAACGTATATAATATTCATGTGTGACATAATGTAGCCCAATACTAAGTATGATTAATTGCACTAAGGAAAAAGTCCCTGCCTCCAACCAAACACACACACACACACACACACACACACACACCGCTGTGTGCATAGACAGAGGCCACAGTTTTTGTTCATGTTACCTATACAAGAAGCAGACTTTGTATTCTCCCTTATTAAAATCCAATTAACATTACACACACAGAAGCACATGCATGCATACAGACGAAGTGGAGAGTAAGAAACTCTGCAGATAAAGGCAAGTGCAATCAAAAAGCCTGATACTCAGCTGGTATTTGTGCAGAACTGAGGGCTTTTTATCCTAAAGATCCAGAGATTTAAAAAAGAAAACAAATAGCATAAAAGGTTGGTGGAGATGACCATAAATGGTGGCTAATTCTCTGCTTTTTCCACGGAAGACACTTAGTTTGATGATGGTGATTGCTTCTTTCTCCTCCTTCCAATGCAGGGAGAAGCCTGCAGCACCCTCTATTACAGAAGGCTGCTTCGTAATGGAGTCATTATCCTGCTGAGGACTATGTGAGAGAAAGTGATCCTTCTTTCCTGTACAAAAATGCCTGCTCTTCGACTCAGTATTAAAATGAGAGCTCAAATAGCTCCTTGTTCTAATTTTCCTTATCAGCCTCCACAGGGCCCATTTCAGGCTGTCTGTGAAGTGTTCGAATGCAATTGTGCTCTTGAATAAAAAGGAGAAACTAAATTAGAGCCTCTTAAAACCATTATATTGTCTTATTTAGTGACACTGTTTGCCTCACCATTACTAAGCAATGAGCTAAGTGTTCTTCCTGAGCAACAATAATAATATCCACATTTAACCAGCACTTTATACTGTGCAAAGCGCTTTTGCATATGTTATCTCTTTTGAGCCATGGAGAAGCTAAAGCAGATTCAAAGCGGGCTAGCATCATCAATTGACACTAAGGTGCAGCTTCTAAACTCCAAAGCCTAACCATGAAAGCCAATGACCTGGGAAAGGAGCAGAACTGTATATTCAGGGGCCAACCACCTGCCACAGACTCCTCCAAATCATCAAGGATGACTGCTCTCCTCTCTGTTCCAGTGTGTGGAGGTCTCCTGATCTCAACTTACATGATTAACCTTCAAGAGAGCAGAAATCGATCAAAAGAACCAACTGGAACTTCATATTAGCAGCATACACATGAATCCTTGTTACTAATCCAGAAATTATGGAGGACAGGTCAAAAGGATTTGAGTTTTGGAACAGCTGCTTTCACTAAATAGATTCATGTGATTATTTTTTTAACCTGTTCAGATATTGTGCCAAATGTCAAGAAAAGTCCACATTTCACAGAAAATTCCATGTTGTCACAAATGATCTCTGTGAGTGCTTCCAGTAGGTTTATATGCTGTCCTTAAAAAAAAAAGTTAATCTTGGAAATATTCCAAACAATTTTGTGACATACTTAAACTGCACGAAGTGTTTCCTTCTTCATATAGTTCCTTGAAGGCACTGTTTTATGATGCACACACTCACCATGATGGGATTCTGGACATGCCATCCCAGACTAAGGCACCTTGGCATGTGGATAGCAAAAGGGAAGGAATTTGAGGAGCAGCTCGCATGGCTGAGACTTTCTGACACTCCCTTGGAGCAGCTCAGGCAACTTTCCATGCAGGTTTCCTTCTTAGACCCACAGGGACAGTGACAGCACCCAGGAAAGGAGTAAATGCACAGGACCAGGTGTTGCTGAGCAGCCTCACTGAGTGCTCATGGCTCACACCCTTTACCCATCCTTCTTCCTCAGAGTTCCTATACTTCTCCAAATCTGCATGATTAACCACTGGTGACTTTGTTTCTTCAAAGAAGTTTCTGTGTTATGTAAAATTTATACTGTTACATTTGTATGTTTTTATTTTGTTAACCAGTTTTTATTTATTCTTTCCATTTGGGGGGCTTTAGGGGTTGGTTGTAGTGGTACTAGGGATTAAGCCTACAGCCTTTGCACTGAACCATATCTCCAGCCTTTTTTAAGTTTTTAGGTTCTTTCCGAGTTGCTAAATTTCCCAGGCTGGCTTGAATTTACAGCCCTTCTGCTTCAGCCTCTCAGAGTCCTGAGATTACAGTTCTGTACCACCAAGCCCGCCTGCTAATCTGCTTTTGGTTGCAAGTGACAGCCAATAAATGTAA
Organism: Octomys mimax; assembly: GCA_002564305.1. Taxonomy (NCBI): domain Eukaryota; kingdom Metazoa; phylum Chordata; class Mammalia; order Rodentia; family Octodontidae; genus Octomys; species Octomys mimax. The sequence goes on along the minus strand of NDGM011105800.1, from coordinate 5,488 downwards.
AATAAATAGAAGGAAAATGTATTTTTTTTCTTTCACCCACTTGTCAAACTTCATTGACCAGTACATACATTAAGCATAAGGTTCTCTACTTTTTTTAAAATTAATTTTATTGAGAAACAAATAGGGAGATAGTTTCAAAACAGATTAATAGAACAGTTTCAATAATTAATACATTGCATGTTGTTTTCTTCATAGTGGTTATTCATAGTACAAGATGCAGACATAATATCCTATCCAAATACTATTAGTACAAATCTTTCTTCTCATTGAATTAGGAAAAAGTAGCTGTATATCTATCTTAACTATTTTGTATATACAGATACAAAATGGTCCTTCATTTGTATCCCCTTTTTTGTGTTTATTTTTGTCAATGATGGGTATTTCATTGTCATTTAAATATTGTAGGTGAGTGAATTCATCAAAATAATCCAATATAACCCAGTAGTCCATAATAGTAGTGGGCTAGCCATAGGACTAGCAGTGTCAGAAGTTGTTGACTTGAGCATTTTACAGCTCAGTATATTAATATGGCTTTATTTTTTATACTTTATTTTTTATACTTTTCTGCTGCATGGTTAAGACCAAGATAAAGCAAGACCTATATAATAAGAAGTGTAACTATTGAATCTGCCAAGGTCAGTCAAATCCCCTCAGGATTTATCCTGAAACCCTGTGCCACATTTTGTAGGTCCTTTGCTAGTGTCAGCCATGTAGATGAGTCACAGCCATTGCTTGACCAGTTTGCTCTCTGTGAAAGCTTAAGAGAAGGTTTTTTCTCCATGTGACTCTCTCTAAGCACACTCTACATCATTGATCACTTTTCTCTACGGCCCCATAATCTCCTTGATTAGTAAATTTGGGACACAACTGAGTTACATGATGTTACAGTACAGGTTCTCTTATGTCCTGAGTCCTCACTGACCTTGAAAGGCTAGGGCCAAAATGTTGGCTGTCCTTGCAGCCCTTCTTTTTCTCTAATTTTGGTCTGCAAATTGAAGTTGTTAACCCTCCAGAAGAGAAGCTTAATGATATTATTACCTTATGACATAGACAGTTGAGCTTAACCTCACTATCTTGTCTGAATACCAAACATCTTAGACATAACATGGAACAGGTATTTTCCTCAAGTATTGATTTGTTAAACTTTAAATCCCTAGAGAATGTGAAGAAAAATAAATAAATAAATATTTTAAAAATAAGAATAAACAATTACATATTTTTACACAGAAATTAAGGTTCTCTTCTGGCAGCATGTGTGGACCTGACTTTTAGACACATCAGCAACTCGGCGTAAGGGAGACACACCAGCTGTCAGCCCCCATTTCGGGTCAGGACTCTGCTAGAGTCCAAGGACACAAGGACATAATTACAAATTCTTGCTCAGATTGCTCAAAAACTTATATGGCAAAGAAAATGCATAACTAGGAGAATATTCTTATCACCTATTTCATAGAGAAATAGTTTAGGAAATGCCACCCCTGGGACACTTCAACTCAACATGTTGATTACTTCAAGCCAAGAGCCCTTGAAGACTCAAACACTCAGGGACAGGCTTTCTCCATACCACCCTCATTTGCCTGAGGATGGAGCCTTAAAACAATTTAGATGGCCCACAAGATTAACATTCATATTTTTTTATGTTTTTAGTTTTATTACTCAGTTTTACCTTTTCACATGAACAGTTTGGTGGCTTTTAATATAGTCACAATGTTGTGGCACCATCATGTAATTCCAGAACATTTTTATCAGCCTAAAAGAAATTTGAATCATTACCAGTAATTTTCCAATCACCTTCACCCTACACCTAGTAACTACTTATCTACTTTCTGTGTCTATAGATTTGTCAACTATGGAATTTCATATAAATGAAAGAATGTTTGCCTTTTTCTACTTAGTATAATGTTTCAAGGTCAACCCATATTTTAACATGTATGGGTACTTCATTATTTTTCATGGGCAAAAATGACATTTTGTTTGCCCATTTGTTAATGGGAAAATTTTCTTTTTATTTTGGAGGTATTATAAATAATGCTGTTATGAACATTTATGTACAAGACTTGCCAGACTTATGTTTTCAGTTCCTTTGAGTATCTACTAGGAGAGGAACTCCTGCCTCATGATAACCCAATATTTAACATTTTGAGAACTGTCATTGTACCAACTGGCCATTTTTCTATATTCTCACTATCGCATTATTTTTGGTATCTTGTGAATAAAGCTCTTTAAATAGTTTTATTGAAATATATTTGATTTTCATGAAACTACATGCATACAACATATAATTTGATTACTTTGAAAATAAACACTGTTGAAACCATCCCAGTAAACAAGGTAACAGATCTATAACCTCTAAATGTTTCTTTCCCTCCCCTTTGCTGAATAGAAGAAATGTTTAATATGAGGAATATCTGCTACATGTTTTTAACTATACAGTATAGTGTTAACTACGTGTAATTCCAGTCAAAATCACATTACTGTTGGCAGAAATTGAATGCTTCTTCTGAAACTCATATGCATCTGGAATGCATCCAGAGTAGAAATAGTTGATAAAAACTAAAGGTGGGGAACTAAAGTTTCTCCATTGTATAATCCATTATAAATAATAATCCGAACAGTGCAGTAATATCACATAAGGGAATGCAATGGAACTCAGAGTAGAAAACTAAATCTTGGGGCCACGGAGATAGCTCAGTAGAGTAAGCGCTTGCCAGGCAAGTGCAAGGGCCTGAGTTCAATCCCCAGTTCTCAAAAAAATAAAATAAAATAAATAAAAACCTAAATCTTTACTATAATAATTAGTTGCTTTTTGACTCTCGTCTTAAAGGAAAACAAGTAGTCAGCACACAAACTCTGCCACAAGTTAGCATCTGTTTTTCTCAGTACCCATTCACCTATCCTCAGCATCATTTACTCTCCCCTAAGCTGCCTATTTCTTCTCTCCAACCTGTCTGATGAAGAGGGTGTGTCAGTATGTACAGCTCACTTAGATTTTAGTGTTCATTTTTCCTTTGTGTGACATACCTGAGCACAAAAGAGATTTGTGTCCCTTTTCTCTCACTAATCTGCCTGGTGTCAGTTAATTTCATAGACTTAGTGTTACAGTTTGGATCTGGACTTTCCCCAAAAACTTCATTAAGGTGTTTTTTTCTAGTTGGTGGTGCCATGGGAAATGGTGAAAACTTAGGACACGGGACCTACTTGGAGGAAGAGGTCAGGGAAACATGTCCTTCAAGGCTATGCTTTGTCCTTACCCCCTGGCACTCTACCACCCTCCTTTCTCCTCTTCTGTCTTAGTTACTTTTCTTGTTGCTGAGACAAGATATCATATACCCAAAGTTAAAACAGGAAAGGTCTGTTTGGGGAGACACCTAAAGATAAACCATAACACTCTTTTCCTCCTTTTGCTTCTCTTCCTTCACCCCCTCCCTACCCCATCTCCCTATTCCTCTCTCTTCCCCTCCCTTTCTCTCTCTTTTATCTCTAGACGCCATGAAGTAAAGATTTTCCATTCGCCACACCCTTCTGCCATGATGTTCCTGCCTCACCATAGGTCTGAGGAAATGGAAGCAATCAACTCTGAACTAAAATCTCTAAAATCATGCACCCAACTAAATCCTCCTGAAAGATGACTTTTTCTTAGGTAGTTTGTCGCAGCTTTGAAATGATGCTTTTTTATATAATCTTGAATAAGTATGTTTCTGTCCTTCACAATACTCTTTCCAGTTTACAGTCATTGGTACTTGGCTAATATTCCATAACTTCCCCTAAAAATTAAACTTTCAAAACAAGAGTACATCTGATTTTCATCTCTTTTGATCATTAGTAGCTGTACTAATTAGTAGCAGCTCGGCAAATACTTGTTGAGTAAATAAATGGATAAATAAAATGAGTATGCTCAAGACTCAGTCTCAGAGTTATCAGCTTTTAACCACATTTCAGCTTGTTTCTCTGGTGGTAATATGGTATTAAAAATTTTATAGAAATTTTGCTTTCCATAATTTTTGTTCTTAATGGGCTATGAACATGCAATGGTCTGAATATTTCCCCCACTTCTTTCTTGCAATGCTAGGGATTAAACCCCATGCATCCTAGTCAAGTGCTCTAACTACTACTAAGCTGCATTTCAAGCCCTCTCTGTTCAACTCCTTGACTTTCTACTCCTTTCTACTCATAGGAAAGGGTACTAGACAAAAAGAGTCCCCTTTGGTTTTTGAGAAACGTTGTATCCGAGGCTCCTCTGCCCTGAGGTGGCAGGCCTGGAGGGAAGTGCCTGTGCTTCCAGGAAGAGGAGTGTGAGTAAACTGGCTTCTTTCCACTCCAGCTCCTCATCTGGACACTTCCTTAATGCCTACCTGCTCTTGCTCCTGGGTCCCTACAGGCTCTTGCTCCTGGGTCCCAAAATTGGAAACAGCTCTCTTAAACAAGCAGGAAAAAAGTACGAAGGTTGAAGTCAAGCTACTTTCCAAAGTGCCCACTTATCAAGGAGAATTTTCGTTCATGACAGTATGATCACCAAAGGGAAGAAAAGAGAAAAGATAATGTATAAAACTGTCAAATACAAGTACTTCAGGTCACTAGACATCTTCACTCCAAAGTATGGCTCTTTTCTAATCCTCTCTTCCATCTGATTTTTCTGACCTTTGTCCTTTACATTCAAATCACTTCCGGGTGACTACTGGACTACAGTCAATCAAATTTCTGTTGTGGAGCTGATAAGTATGAGTGATGTAACAGATTTGCCAATCTGGATGACACATTTCAGTCTACTGGGTCCTTCAAAGTCTTACCCAAAAGGAAGAGGGAGCAATGAAACATTTGAGCACTAATGAAAATCAGTGAAGGAGGTGTTTTAATGTGAAAGCAAGGATTCTTTCAGTTCTTCTTAAGTCTCTAATTTATCTAAGTTGTTCCTTCTTCTCCCTTCTACAAGCATTGAAATCTATATTTGCACTAAAGGAGAATTAAACAACTTTATTTTTGTGACACATTTTGAGATAATTGGAGACCTCCTGATGTGCCATAAGCCTAAAGACTGAAATCCCTTATACTAAATAATTTGGTGGAACACTTACACAGGCAAGATACTTCAAAAATAAGAACAAATACCCAAATCGTCCCTCCAGAGCTTTGATTCTAAACCTGAAATTATTTTGATTCAGTTTTATTGCAGCTTTTTATGACAACTAAGGTAAAATGGCTAGAGGTCCTATAAATTACATGGCATATTAAAATAAATTTAACATTAGTTGGAAAGTGAGTCTTTGACTACATTAAAGGTCTCAGAGCACCACCTCCTGGTATGATGTACAGGTTCATGTAGTTTTCCTTGATTGTAATGGGTATTGTGGAACCAGATTTCATATGCTAAGTTAAAACATAAAAATTTAATTTCCAGAAAAAATTAATTAACATACATACAAATGTGTGTTTTGGGGCTGGCGAGATGGCTCAGTGGTCTAGAGCACCTACTTGGAACAAGCTGAACTAA
>NDGM011105795.1:0-12119 GCA_002564305.1 Octomys mimax | reverse complement strand
TCCCTCTCTCCCTCTCTCCCTCTCTCCCTCTCTCCCTCTCTCCCTCTCTCCCTCTCTCCTGGGATTGAACTCAGGCTCTTGAGCTTGCCATGGAAGCACTTATTCCACTGAGCCATCTCCCCAGCCCCCCTTTTTCTCTCAATAGTCTTCCTTCTACGTTCATGTCATTCCATCTCGCCATGTCACATCTCACTGTCATGTTCCCTCTCTGTGACTTTTGTCCTGTCTTTTCTGGGTCCCCCTGTATTTACACTAATCTAACCCAGCCAATTCAGTGCTCTCCTACGCTCAAAGCTCTCACTCAGCCACAGCAGCCAAGTTTCCTTCGTTGTGTCACATACTGCTATAGGTCCAAGGAGTAAAGCACGGAAATGACCTTCGGCTGCGGTATTCTTTCACCCACCTGTAGGTCTCTCCATCATAGTGCCTTAGTTACCTGGTTGCCACTGGTCCAGAATAATAACAAACATAACTGAAAGGGTGACAGTACTTAGGTTCAGAGAGTCAGGAGCGAGAGTAGCAGGGGGGAGAGAAAGGCACTCAACACATGGCAACCAGGAAGACAGAGAGAGAAGGGAAGATTCTGAGTGAGAACAGACCCTTCCAGGTTATGCACCAGGGACCACTTGCAGCCAGGCCCCAACTGCTCACAGGCTATTCAGCTGCTGACCTCCTCGGTAGGTGAGTCTGCTGAGGTCCACAGTAATCCCCACAGTTCAAACAACCAAAAAATCCCACCCTCTGAACTTCTGAGCCAAATATGGGCCTTTGTAGATTTAAAATAACACCCTGAAATGTTCCCTTCCATAAAAGAAAATAAAACTTCAAGGAGATTCACAAGAAGAGGATGTGGGAGAAATCATTAGATTGGTTCATTCAGCCCTAAAGTTTCCCACGAGGACAGTGGATTTACTAGGAGCAGGAGAATGGGGAAGGAAGGCAGGAAGTGAGACAGGAGGGCAAGAGCTCAGAGAAAATGGCTGGAGGGAAGCTCCTATCCAGGGCTCAGAAAACATCTTTAGATAGTTCGGTGGAGGTCAGGGAGGTGGAAGGATGTGCATCTCCACCTGTATTCATCTGCTAAGCTGTGCTGGGAACGCTGAGACTATGGCCAGTCCTCTGTCCCGAAGCAGCCTCCCTCCTCAACTTCCCAGAGCACAGAGAACAGCTCTGGCTGGAGAAATCATCAAAGCACAGCGCAGGGCAGACGCTGGGAGATCGACAGCACCTGTGCCCTATACGCAGCTAACGATGTGTGCTTTCAATGTGAAGCTCTCAAATGGGTTCTGGCTGGGCAGATGTAACAAAGGTCCCCTCGTGTTCACACCTGAGGCAGACTTCAGGGAGCTTGGGAAAGCCCTGACTTCATGTTCTGGTCACATGCAGCCAGGAATTCACAGTATCCCTGGGAGGCCTAGGCTAGAAAGGTAGGCTCTGAAGGCAGGGCTGGCATCAGTGCCTGGCTTCAGGAACGGGCTATGATGTGAACAGAAGTAAAGCTCTTTTACATCAGGGACTAAACTCACTTTTTCTAGCTAATTTTATTAGTATATAAGATATTTTTTCCTACTTGATGATCAGTGGCTAGACAGAAAATGGAGACATTCTTCCCAGAATATGAGACTATTCTCATTTCTTGAGTGTTTAGAGCTCTGTTTGTGAAACCTTCCATGACATGCAAAACTTTAAATAAACTTTCTATACTTTAGAAAGTAGGGGAAAGAGAGAGAGAGAGAGAGAGAGAGAGAGAGAGAAGGAATGAGATAGTGGTGAATCTGCGACTGAGAGTCTCCATGGGGAACATATATCACTGCGCAGTTGCAGTAGATGGCTTGGTGTTATTGCAAAAGTAGCACGAGTTCAGAATGGTGACAAAATCATCCCTCTGCTTTTGCGTATGTTTAATGTAATCCTGGTAATTGTGTTCTCCTGATTTTTAAACATAAAAATCATTCTTATACAACTATGGTTACTACAACACAAAATATTCCCATCACCAGCACACTACACACACATACATTAGCACACAGGAAAATTGTTAAAGAAAGTCAAAGAACTGATATCCAAACCATTTAACTTATAATGTATCCTCTGTACACAGAAGAACATGTCCTTCCATAATGCTAACACAACTGCTAATAAGGTTTTGCATGTAGATTCAGGTCTAATTCCAGTTTTTAAAACTGTTCCCAAAGGTTTTTCTGTCACAGATTCTGCTGAGGAAGAAATTCATACTTTGCAGGTAGCTCTATGCTGTCCTGGTCTCATCAAGGATAATCACAGATCATGAGCCCTGCAGCTGTGCCCTCCCCACCCACCCGCTGATTTGCATGTGCCCAGAGCACAGCGCAGCCCTGAGGACTTCTCCATCCGATGCTCACACCCCGCTCAGGAGTCGGTGCCAGTCAGGACACAACATGGCCATGAGGGTCCCCGCTCCGCTCCTGGGGCTCCTCTGCTCTGCCTGCCAGGTAAGGAATACTGCGCTGGGACTGTTCCTAGCCCAGGGAGATCAGTGCTTGATCTTCAAGGAGCCCATGTGCCATGATTGTGTGGGTATAATTTTTTGTTTGTCTCCAATACCAGGTGCAAGCTGTGACATCCAGGTGACCCAGTCTCCAGCTTCCCTTTCTGCAGCTATAGGAGACACAGCCACCATCACTTGCACAGCAAGTGAGGCACTTAGCGATTGTTTAAACTGGTATCAACAGAAACCAGGAGAAGCATCTACACTGCTGATCTACAGTGCAGACCTTCTGGAACCTGGGGTCTCGCCAAGATTCAGCAGCACTGGGTCTGGGACAGCTTTCACACTCGCCATCAGTAGTGTGGAGACTGATGATGTTGCAACTTATCACTGTCAACAAGGTAGAAAGACAGCTATCACAGTGATACACACCATGACAGAAACCACCTAGGAAGGCAGAAGTGTGAAGCTGGGCTGCCCCCGCTGCTCTTCCTGGTGCTGTTATCTGCTGAGAGGGTTTATCAAGTACAGGTGGCATTATTGGTCCCCAAAGATCTTGGGGAAAAGAGTCAGTGTGGCTCTTCTGCATCTAGACCTTTCTTCTTTCATCTTCATCATCACAAACCTGTTAATGCCTCTCCCAATTTCATTTAGAACAGAACTTGAAGCATCTGAAGTACCTGGTAATTGGCATGTAAAGGTTCAAACAGAACCTGATCTAGGTAATCCAAGCAAGAATTGTTTTAACAGGTGGAATTTAGGTATAAACAGCACCTATTAAATGGCTTAGTGGCAGTAGTAGTCAAAGGACATTGTACTGTAAATAAGGATCCTCCCCCTATAGCACCACTCCCCTGCAGCTCAGCAATGCTCTCAGCTGCCAGCAAGACCTGACTTGCCATGATCCACTCACCAGTGCTCTGCCTGCTGCTGCCTCCAGGTGCTACTTGGTGCTGAGTTTCCTCTTGTAAGGTTTGAATCCCATGCGAGGTACATATTTGAGAAATTCTTTAGAAAAACATAGGAGAAGAAGCAATTCTAAGAAATATGTGTTTTGAACAGATGTTGACGTTGGCGACAACAGTGAGCAGACAGAGTACATTCACTGTCCCTTGAACTTACAGAATTTTGCTGGATGAACAAAGGGCCCATGACACATATTGAAGTTCTTTTCTTTGTTCTAGCAGGTCTAGAAGCGTAACACTAAAAGTTTGTGAAGTCATATAGCAAATGCAAAATGAGGAATTGAGTTGAAATATAGGACCTGATTATCAAAAGTCAAACAGAATTACTTAAAGATAAATATGTATGAACTTTCTTCTCCTCGAGAACTAAATGCTTGCTGCTCAAAAATCTTGTAGAAGTTAATGAGAAGTATAGTTATCTTGTTAGAAATCCAAAATAAAATTGTGTCTTTCACATCAAAAGGTGAGAATCTATGTCATGCCCAAATACCAAGGGATCTACATAAAGTGGGAAGATGTTTTTGAAGAGCAACTTAGCAAAATGACCACCACATTGGTCTTATCAATTTCTGCCAAGATCTGAGCTCGGACATGCCAGATAATGGACTCACATGAAAATGGTTGAAAGCATTTCAAAATGCCTCACAGGTTTAACTGAGAAATGAATAATGGAAGTCCTAGTTGCTTCCAATTGGGATAACAATCACATCAGGTGCATGTCAACAATGTTCTGTCCACACTGAGGGGCTGTTGTGAAGATGGAATCACAGATGGATGCCGTTTAGTACAGAATCCACTCATCCCCTCCCTCAGCTTGCACACCAGAGGTGTTTAAATGTTCAAAGGACTCCTAGCCCGTGAAGCTTCTCTGAGACAGTTGGGCCCAGATAAGGTGGGGGAGGCATTTTCCTGTGTTCTTCCTTCTCTACAGTAACTGTGATGGAGCAGGACTTTAAGCACATTCCACACACAGTCCTACTGGGTGAGCCCCTCTGCATGGGTATGGTTGACACTGAATACACCTAAGGAGCACTTTGTGACTATGGGGAGGTGGGGTAAGAGGGAAATCAAGAGAGAGGAAAAGAGAGATGGCAAGTATGTGATTCTGATACCATGGTATGTTTGTTATGCACGGTAAGAGCTGCTCCCTACTTGATCAATAGACTGAGTGTCATTTCACCTGTATTTGTCCCGCTGAGGCAGCAAATATATTTTACATGGGAGAGTTCCTTTTTTGACTAAGAACTGAGGTTCTTGACTAAGAACATTTAGATGGTGAGATTATCCTAGATTAGAAATTTAGGCACAGACCCAATCCAAGAGAGAAAGGGGGAGAGTTACCATGGCAGAGCACAGCCAGTCCTGGTGAACACAGCCCAAGTCAGCAGTGAGGAGCCACAGCCAGGGAGGATGGCGGCCCCAGTGCTGGGGAGGCAGGAGCAGAAAGAACTCTGTGGACACAGGGGGAGCTCTGCCTGCACACGCCCTGTGATGGCTCACTGGAGCTTACATCAGAGTCTGCCTTACCGATTCTGAAAATAGTGTCACGATGGTTTTCAGCAAAATGTTGATATTTTGGTATTGCAACAGCCCTCAGAAAGTACTAGAAGTGTGACTCAAGGAAAATCCAGACAAAGTTGCTAGGAGAGCTTACTATCTCCTTTTTTTTTTTCCTGTCTAATGTTGTATAGAAATGGGTCAGGGGAATTTAGTATGGATAATAAAAGCATATTGTTGAGGCTCGTTGGGCCAGGGAGATGGCTCAATAGAATAAGCACTCACCTAGCAAGAGCAAGGGCCCGAGTTCAATGCCCAGTTCGGGAAAAAAAAAAAAGAAGCATATTGTTGAGGCTCGGGTTTCAGAAGGGAAACGTTATAATAAGGATGCTTAATTACAAGATCATTTTATAACAAATCAGCCAAAGAATCACATACACAGAGTACAGGAAATCTATCCACACACTTATGATCAAAGAATCCAGCTGAGTGTCTGGACCCCACAGTAATGCCTCATTTAGGCCTGTTTCATGCATCTGAGCTAGGAAGGCCCAAAGGCCAGTGGTGGAAGCTAGAAAGTCTGTGCCAGTGGGGTGAAGGATCTGTGCTAGCTGGCTCAGGGATCTTCACTGGGCTAAAAAAGCAATGCACAAAGTGAGAACCCAAGCTCCCTGAAATAGGCAACCTCAGCAACAGTGAGGCAGTGAGCTCCTCCAAATTGAGGAGAGCTCAGTTCCCATCAGGAAGGTCAACATGAAGAGCTTCTTCAGGAGAATCAGCCCATTCACCCTCTTCCCCTGCAGAAACAGGAAGCAGTATTCCAGGTGAGGACCAGAGCTCCCCACAATGAACCACAGCCAATTTCAGCAACAAGGAGGTCCTCCACCCAAAACAACAAGCTCCTCCACCCAAAACAACAAGCAAGTTCACTGGGAAAGCCAGCATGACAAGGTCCTCCAGCAGAGCAGCCCAAGACAGCCAGCAGCTTCTAAGAGATTCACAACTTCTCCAAACAACTTCATTCAGGGCCTCTCAATAGCTTCTCCAGCTCTACCTCTTATGTGGCAGGCACCAACCCTCAGGAGGGCTTCCCACACCCAGCACCATGCATGTTTAGTTGAGCAAGGTGAAACAAGTGTATCATCAGTTGGCAATCAACCACACATATGAATCCCCAGTGAGGAACATGACAGTTCTAGATGAAATGCTCATTTCTTTTATGACATCTGAGTACTAAGATCCTTCCAAGCTACCTCATTTAATATTTATTACATGCAGAAAGGAAAGGAAGCAGTGAGATAGGAAGAGAAGATGGACAATAAAAGGCCCTTTAGCATATCAGCTGCCAAAGATGACTGGATATGAAGCAAACCTGGAAACACAGAAATATGCCTCTGGATTATTTCCTCTGAGGTTGAGGATCTGCACTGTGTGTGCATCTCTTCCTGTGACCATGCACTAAGGCTGGTCTGGGACACTCAGGCCGGAGTCTGTGCTCTGCTGTTTGTGCAAAACCAGCTGGCTCCCCCACATCAGAGAGCACAGGAAAAGAGACATAAAGTGGATGACATCATCATCATCATCCTGAAGTAAGAAATGAGGGCTCAGTGGTGACTATTTAGGTTACACAGGTAACAGGTAGGAACTCCTGATGTGAAGCCCTCAACTGAAGTCCCACAAGGGAGGAGCAAGGAGGCACCCCTTAGTTCAGACTTTACATCGTGGTCTGGCCACCTGCAACCACGGATGAAGGAAAGCCCCAGAGTTGCCTGGCTAGAGGTGACACACGGAAGGAGAGCTGGGACCCTGGCCAGAGGCTGGGACAGGGGTAGTTCAGTTCTCTGTCTATCTTTCAGAAGTATGTGAGATTATTTTCCTTCTAAATAAGGCTGGCCTGATGCCAAATGCCTGCTTTCCCTCCTGAAGCTGAAAACACAAAGAAGATCTTAGGGACCCAAACTAAAATACTCAGTATCCCTTTTGCATATATTTTCACATAACCTTGAGGCAACTTATAGTTAGATTATTTTTCTGCAAAATTGGCCCCAATATGACTTCTGTAGGCCAATGCAGGGAGAATTTCATCATCTTCAGGAAATTTCATGTAGCCCTGGTCTGACCAGACGCAAAGGGAATCCAGGCGCTACAGCGGTGTGCAGCCAGAGGAACCCTTGCTAATTTGCATGTGCTCAGAGCCCCGCCCACTGCCCCAGGCTTTCTAAATGGGCTGCTGCCAGCTGTGCAGGAGGCATCTCTCTCAGGACACAGCATGGACAGGAGAGGCCTCACCCAGCTCCTGGGGCTCCTGCTGCTCTGGCTCCAAGGTGAAGGACAGCACTAGGGACTTGCTGGCTCTTTGGGGAACTCTATCTACACAGGTATGTGTATTCATTTTTGTGTTTGCATTGCCAGGTGCCAGATGTGCCGTCCAGGTCACCCAGTCTCCGACCTCAATTTCTGCTGCTGTAGGAGACACGGTCACCATCACTTGCACGGCCAGTCAGAATATTATCTACTACATGAATTGGTATCAACAGAAACCAGGAGAAGCTCCCAGATGGCTCATCTATGCTGCGGACACATTGCAACCAGGGGTCCCCTCGAGATTCAGCGGCAGTGGCAGCATGAGTGGGACACATTTCACTCTCACTATTAGCGACGTGCAGCCTGAAGACGTTGCCACTTATTTCTGTCTACAGTATAGTATTGGCCCACCCACAGTGATACAAGCCATGACAAAAACCTCCCAGGGAAGCAGAAGTGAGGGGCTGGGCTGCCCCAGCTGCATCTCCTCCTGCTGCACCTGCTGAGAGGATTTTTCAAACACATGCAGCATGTGATGGTCACAGAAAGGTCTTTCTAGAGAAAGGGCCACAAGGCTCCTCTGTATCCTGACGCTGGAGTCTTCTCATCCCTAGTAGCACAAACTTGACCGTGGCTCTCCTGCTTTCACTGAGGACAGAATTTGGTACACCTAAGGCTGCTAGGCTGTGACAACACTTGGGAATGATACAGTCATTTCTATCACCATCATTATATAGTCACAGAGAAACCACAATTCCAAACAGGAATTGCTTTAACACAGGAATCTGACTCCAAACAATGGCTATAAAAAGGCTTAGAGGTACAGAAAGCCAGGGAAGTTAGTGCGCTAAGTAGGGATTACACAGTGCTCCGTGAGCACCTCTGCCCTATGGTACCATACTGGCTCCTAAGCCCTTGGGGATCAGAGCTGTCCCAAGAGCACTGGGACGTGCTAGTGTTGCTTTCTCTTCCCTGTAATAACTTACTAATGATCCTTTCATCACTGATACAAAATACCCCACAGGAGAACCTTAAAGAAGAAGGGGCTTATTTGGACTCCCTTTTCTATTTAGTGTTAGGCTGGCTCCAACTCAGAAACAGGATGGCAGATGGACCTGTCACAAGCAAAGGCCTTCACCCTGGAACAGTCAGGAAGCAGAGACAGGAGGAAGCAGAGGGAGGCGAGTACACATCTGCATCTCAGAAATGATGCTCAGGGGTCTGCCCTTCCCAGTGGAAAAGATGATGTCAAGAAGCAAATTCATGAAATAGGAAAGCTAGAACATATAAGGGTTCTATGCACTGACAATCTGAAGAACTGAGGGAGACTCATTCTGTGTTGGCCATAGAGATTTTGCTACCTGCCCATTTACTAGGAGCACATTGTCACTGTGACCATGGAAAGGTAACTGATGCTACCTTTCAGTAAAACAAAGATAGTAAAAGGCACTTACATGGTTTATCAATATTCTTAATTTCCCACTCATAGACAGAGTGGGCCTGCCAAGTATTCAGAGCTCGGATGGCCTCCAAGAATGAAGATCTGTCCGTTTGCATAAGGCGGTTCTCCTAGTACTAAGATTTCTCATGCAGAGAGCATATTTCATACTCATAGAAAATGGTGAAAGACAAAGGTGATATAGGAAAGGATGATGCACAGTAGGGGGCGCTTCAGCACATCAGCTCCCAAGGAGGAGGATAGGAACTAAAGCAAATATGGAAACAGCAAATATCTCTGGAAAATTGTAGCTCATGCCAAGGAGCTGGAGCTTGGGTGCATCTCTTATTAGAGTCAATCGTCGTATCATGTGTTGGGGTCACTCATGCTAGATCCATGGGCTGCCGTCTGCCCAGAAAACAAACTGTCTACTGCAGAAGAGAGAGAGAGCCAGTGAATCCTGATTATTTGGCTCCTGTATCAAAGAAATAGTGGTTACTTTATGGGTTTAGTGGATTGGGTAAAATGCCCCCACTGTCAAAATAATAGAAATTGTAGATGTATGCTACATGGGAGATTTTTCTTTGCACATTTTAATTAAAGATAATTAGAGAGTGAGATTCTCCTGCATTAAATATTTGAGTTCTAAATCTAATCCCAAGTGTTTTTATGGGAGACGGGTAGAGGAACACACTCCGCAGACCTAAGAGACCTGGAAATAACCGAGAGGAGGCTGGAGAGATTGATCACAGCAAAGGAGAGTGCTGCTTCCCAGGCCTAGAAAAACCTGGAACTAAATCTGTCCTGCACGCTCTCCTCAGAGCCCCACCAGGAAGCACCAAGGCCTTGGTTCATTGAAGCAGTTTCAGCTTCAATGAATCTGAGAGAATAGGTCACCTTTATTTTAAACAACAATTTTTTTGTATTTTGTTCCAACAGCCCTGGGAAAATAATAGGAATGGGGCTGAGGGCAAATCTACACTGCGGCTGCCATGAGGGTTTGCAATGCTCAGCTTCCAAAGGCTACAAGGATCGGGCTGGTGAGATTTAGGGTGGATGAGGCAACCACATCAAACACTGAGTTGGTTGTGAGTCACAAGACAGTTGTAGAACAAATGTTCCTGATTAACTATGAAGTAGAATCTCACTAAGAGCATTTTACAAATTCTCTTCACTTAAACTACAAAGGTGTACTATAAAGGAACTAACTAGTCTCTAAAAATATATATTTTGTAGGAGAGCATCCAATTACAGTCAAGGACAGTGTTTGGAACATTTGCTGCTGCATTTAGGAGAAAAATCTCCAACCAGAGCACACCATGCTCACTCCAAAGTCAAACGGCCAGTGAGAGCCACTGTCAAGACTGAACACAGCTGTGTCTGCCCTTCCCTGTGTCCCTTCCAAGTGGTCCTGTTATTTCAGAGATGAATCCAAAGCCTATAATGGAGGTAGTGAAGCAAAGCAGAATGAGAAGCTATATTCACAAATGCCCCTTTTCTCAGCCCCATACCATGCTGACCCCAATATTAAGCTCAGTTGTTTCTGAGAATCTGTTTAATTCACATTTTCTAAGCCTTCACAGAATCTAACAGATTTCAGATTAGGGAGCAAGGGTACTCTTGTATGACCCCCAGACCACCTTCATTCTTCTTTCCTTTCTCCACTCTTCAACTCAATTGTTCTTTCTCATATTCTAATTAATACATCAAATTGTCCTGCCTAACACAAAAGCAAATGATGCCAATACTCTCCCCTTCCCAGGTTGACAAAGTATAAAAGTGTTTGACCCAAGAACAGGTTTGTGACCTAAGGAGAACTGTCCTCTTAGCTCTCTATACCATAAATTATTTCCTGTCTGTCGGCAAACTAGCAACAAATATGCACAAGGTCAAAATGGTAGAGAGACCAGAAGGTAGTCACCTACTCAGCGGCAAAGGCTGTGCCCCCAGTTGTACAAGTTCACTGTGATGGCTCTAACAAGTCAGCCTGATCTCACTTCAGGAAGTGCTGGCTGACCACCTTCTAATCTGGAGTTCAGATCTCTCACTGAGCTAAGCTCAGGAGGTCAGAACACATGAGCACCTTTAACCAGCTCCCAAGGAGAGAGTGAGCTTCCATGACTTCCAGCTCCAAGACGCCCCACATTCCCTGCTCCAAGATCCCTACATCCTGACACTCCTACACCAGTTTTCATTGTCATGTTCCCCCCCCCCCGTGTCTCTTTCTACCTTCAGTGGGTACCACTGTTTTAGTCTCACCCAGACAATTCAAGACAAATTCCCAAGCTCAAAGCCCTTAGTCCAGTGCAACTGCCAATTTTCCTTTCTTATACAACTTAGTTATAGGCTCTAACAATCTAAAATGCAAAGCTTTGGGGGGTGGTGAGTGAGGTATCTTTCATCCACCTTCAGGGCTTACCATCCACACTGTCTTACTTGTCTGTTCTCATTGGTACCATACATGCAACATCTTAATTTAAAGGAAGGCAATTTATTTCACCTTCCACTTTTAATCCATGGTTCGCTGGCTACAAGGTAGAAACTGGATGGCAGAGGGAAGCGCATTCCACCTGTGACAATCAAGAAGCAGTGATGAAAGGGTGGGTCCAAGGATAAGTGTATCAGAGGTCATGTCCCTGTGATACACATCCAGTAGGGCCTGGTATCCTAGCAGCGCATTCAGGCTCTGAAAATGCACAAGGATCAATCCTCCGTACCATATAGCTCCTCCATGATAGAAAAAACATCTTGAAGCTCTACATAACACATGTGAATATTTTTTATGGGAGGACATTGAAGCTGTGAAGACAACACCCAGAAAACAACCCTTCTTTAAAGAAAATAAAATTTCTAGTAGAAACAGATGCATGAGATTAGGAAACTGGAAGACATTAGCACTCTAAGAGACAGAGTTAAGAGCTGGAGGATATAAATTCTGTATCTCTAAAGGACATTTCTAGCTGATTTGCATGAGGGCAGAACACAGGCCACAGCCCTGAGGACTTCTTGAAAGGCTGGTCTCACCTTTTGCAGAAATCAGTCCCAGTCAAGACACAGCATGGCCATGAGTGTCCCTGATCAGGTTCTGGGGCTCCTGCTGCTCTGGCTCTTGGGTAAGGAGGGGTGGCGCTGGGAATTTTCTCAGCAGAGTGTGGTCTCTGCTGCTCCTTAGGAAAGTCCTCTTGGAATGTGCTTTATTATGTGGATATTTGTTTTTGTGTCTCCAATGCTAGGTACCACATGTGACATCCAGGCGACACAGTCTCCGACCTCCCTTTCTGCAGCTGTAGGAGACATGGTCACCATCACTTCCAAGGCCAGTGATAACACTGGCTACAGATCAAATTGGTACCAACAGAAGCCAGGAAAAGCTCCTCAACTGTTTATCTATGCTACAGAGAGCATAGATGAGGAAACTGGGATCTCATCAAGATTCAGTGGGGGCCAG
>NDGM011105794.1:0-15849 GCA_002564305.1 Octomys mimax | reverse complement strand
ACATGGATTCTAACTTTGAAAATAGCAACAAAGAACTAAAGGAAGAATTATGTCCTGGAAGTCTCATAAGTCTGGTTGATACAAGGCAGCATAGTTCAGTACACTCAAATCAAGAAACAAAAGATGATGACATTTTGTGCTAAATTTGTACAGAGCATTTAAAAAATTTTTTTAAAAAAATTAATAATGTAATAAAGATTCATGAATTCTGAAAGCAAGCAAAGGACTTGCTCTCAAGTCTGTTACAAAATATAGATTATGTAGCTTTGTAACATTCCTCAGTGCCTGTCCATAACTGTGAAGTATCAAACACTTAAGGGCCAGATGCACTGTAAACACTGCAGGTTTAAACAAAAAGGAGTCTTCAAAAAAATCATTTGAGTTGAAGTTGTAGGTTTTAGAATCAAGCTGACATTAATATATATATATTAATATATATATATTAATATGAGCCAGAATTTTTTTGACAATTTAAGGCTTTTCCATAGAGCTTATTTATGCCATTTTTTCTTTCATTTTAAATGTGTCAGCACTGTAGTGTAAATAGCTTTAAATCTTTTTAGTGTGATTTATATTGAAATGTGAACCACTTAATAAAGGTTCATAATAATAAATATGTTTTCTGTTCAGTCTGCAAAGATAAATTGACAAATCAGTTAAATCATTTGTTGATACATTGTGTTTCTCCATGTTGGTGGTAATGGAGTGCAAATGTATGTACATGTTCAAGTCTCCTAAGTATTTAAATTCTCCACACTGTGCAAGCATTTTAAACAACCGAGGTTCAGTTATGATTGTGTGTATGTGTGTGTGTGAATGAATGTATATTTGTATATCCTATTTTGCACAATTTCTTAAGTTGCTGAATAAGATATGTGAAACTTCCTAGCTCTACTTTCTGGAATACATTTAAAAATATTTATATTCAACATTAAGAAAGTGGCTAAGGTAATAGAAAAAATTTTAGAAAGTTGGGAGAAAAAAGATGTTTTAATAATATCTAATTCTACTAAGTAATGAAGATATGTTGCCAAGATTATTTAGTTGTAACAAACTTTCTTTGTTGTCTATAGAACAAGTAGAAAGTTTTATTAATAAGAACCTGTGCTATTCTTGATTATAGCTGCGTAAAAAAAATCTTTAGTTATAGAAATTTTAATTGTGAACAATTAAAATCTTTAAGTTTTTCTTGCAGAATGAGAAAAATATGGCAAAAGTCAACCATAAAATAAGGGCCATGCCTTGACTGCCATATAGAGAGCTATAAGTGATACTAGGTTACCTCATCTTTCTCAGGATCCCCCCACCTAGCAAGGAAAACAACCTGGTGCACTTCCATTTGTAAAGAACTGTAAAACATAAATGTCATAGGAGACAGAATTGCCAGTGCCTAAGTAAGGATGAGTAAAATCCATCTCTTTAATCATGGGGTCAGCAATATTTCAGAGTGCTTCCACTTCTGGAATTAAAGGTCAGACAAGTCTGTGATGTATGCACAGATGTAAGGAACTCTGGTCATTGCAAACCTATTCACTGATTCTCCTGTCACTCCGGGCCATACTTTGGTTGATAACTTTCAGGTGCACTTCCTTGGGCTCCATTTCAGTGTTTTTTGTTCTGGCCTCTTTTGTGGCACCCACCAAAACTCATTTCCAGTTAGGGAGAAGCCACTTGGAAAGAGGCACCAGAAGAAATAAAAGTGATCAGCAACAATGATGTCTGTTTTGACCCCCATTTTAATAAAAAGTTGGGCAAATACTATAGGAAATGAGTATGTTTACAGCATGGGAAGTCATGGGATAGGGAAGTCTAAATCATGATAATGTAAATAGGGGTTTTGTTTTATATGTCATTGTCTTATGCTCCTACCAATTTGATCTGCTTTGTTAAGTTAAATTTAGGGATTTCTTTGGGAATAAAAGTTCTCAACAAACCAGAGTTGAGAAATAGGAAGAGATGTGGTTAAAATAGTTTTGATCTTTTAAAATTTGAAAGTGATATAATTAAGTTATGCTTTATTTTCACTTTTCCAGTCATATAAATAAATGCACCAAGGTCACATTGTAGGAAAATTTCTTTAGGGTAGCCTTCTAAAATATATGAGCCTTAAGCATTTAACTTGAAGGAATGTGTATCTAAAACAACTATAGTGGTTGTTTTCAGGTGTACATTCTGATATAACCTATAGTCAAACTAGGAAAATTGGTTTTCTAAAGTGATTAAATCTCAAAGTGAAGTGTAACTAAATCAGTGGGTAACAATCTTATCACTTCACATTCAGCAGCTTCTGTTCCTTGTCTTAGGGATATAGTGTAAAATTTTTAAATCCTCTTCAGGTCACTGAGAACTTCTTGACAACTTTTGTTACACATAAATTTCTATTTTAATACTGCATCATATTAATGGTTTCTTAGTACATTCCAGTTCTTTTATCTGAATGAAAGATTTTTGCTTTTACTTGGACCAGAACAAGGCACTTAAGATGTAGTTTCTATATGGTCATATGCTATATAGAATAAATTGTTATATAAATTATTAAATGGATATATAGACTTTTACATAAAAACTTAGGTACCCCAGAGGTATCTGGTATAGCAATTATTTTTTCCTACTTTTGTTTATACCCTCTTAGCTATCTAAGTAATATATATTCCATACTCAGGTTAGCTGGTTAGCTGTGAAAGAATTAAGCATTTGTGATATTTAGTTGCAAACTTTACTAAAGCCATATATTCATTATCTTCTTTGTTACCAAGAAGGTTGACCTTAAATAAAGATGAGGTTGATGTTGCACAACTGTGTATGTGTGTGTGCGTGTGTGTATTTCTGTGGGTGTGAATATGTGTCCAGGAATGGGGGTTTCACTGAGGTTAGGAAGACATTTCTTTTTTAGGTTAGGTCTTCAAGGTATTTAATGTTCCTGGGGATAAAACAGGTTTTTCTTAAATACTTAGGGCAGGTAAGATTTTTGTAAATAATAAATTAGCATTGCTTTGTTCCTTTCAGGTATATTTTTTGAGCACATTGACTGTCATGTAAAACACCTGTCTTAAACTTAATTTTACATTTACCAGAGGTGAAGATTTGTTTTTGGAGTCTGAAAGGTAGTTTCCTTGTATTCCACTTTTCAATAAATGCAAAGATTGATAACCACAGTCTTTTTACCTTTGGCACTGGTGGGACATTCAGATGATTCAGTCCATATCTGAAGAGCTGTAAGTCCTCTGTCTTCTCTGTGAGCACTCCTGTTCAGTTCTTTCTGTAGCTGTTGCAGACTGAAGACGAAAACAGCTGCATTTAATACCAAGCAGACTGCACTAAAAGCACATGTCTTTTCCTTCCAAGTGAAGAGCCATATGTACTCTTTCTACTGGGTAGCAGGGCAAGCACCTCGCGTTTTGGGTTGTCTTCCCTCTGGCTCTTCCTGGACTTCAGACCCTTTTGGAACATGAATGAGCTGAGAACAAAATCTAGGCATACAGCACTTATGTGAACTATAAATTAATAGTAAAATATTTTGCCTGGATGTTTCATTACTGTGACCTGCTACTAAGAATGCACTGTTAAAATGCAAGAACTTTGGATCCTTCAGTACCCTTTGAAACTTAAGATTTATGCATGTATGTTTTTAAAATGTTAAAGGCTGGCCATGTTGATGCACACATGTAATCTTAGCACTTGGGAGGCCGCAGTAGGAAGACTTGTGTGAGTTTGAGGCCACCCTGGGCCACGTAGTTCAAGGCCAGCCTGAACTGCACAGTGAGACCCTGTCTCAAACCAAAACTCCCCCAAAATAGTGTATTACTCTGTAAAGTTCATTACTGTTTAAGACTATGAAGACACAGAAGCAAGCCAATATTGTTACAAATAATTTGCATCACACTGTTGAAAATGTATTTGGCAGTTTGACTCCCACCCCTGAGAACATTTTCTTTAATTTGTTAATTTCTTTTTGGGGAAGCCAGATTTTTATAAGAAGTTTGTTGTCAAAACAGCCTTTTTGTGGAGCCTGGATTTTGTTAATGCTTATGTTCTAATTCTCTTGAATTCTTGGACATTTTAATCATTTTTAGCAGGGAATTGAGATGGTTTCCTCAAAGGTCACCTTTCAACTGCTGACTCAGTTGACAGATTATTATTATTATCATTATTATTATTATTTTTTTTTTTGGTGGTACCAGGGATCAAACTCCGGACCTTGCACTTGCCAGGCAAGCACTTACTCCACTGAGCTATCTCCCTGGCCCCTCAGTTGACAGATTAAACATCTGTTTAATCCCTACAGCATTTAGCATCTGCCACTCCTTAGAACTCTTGGTATGTTCTAGTTCTTGTTTATTATTATTATAATAATAATTATTATTTTGTATTTTTTTAGGGAAGGGTCTACCAGGGTGTTCAGGATCTCACTAGTAGATCTGACTCATAGTGATCACCTTTCTACAGCCTACCAAGGGCTGGGATTATGGGCAAGTGCTTTAATCCGCTGAGCTATTTGGCCGGCCCTAGTTCTTGTTTCTTTGAAGGTTTTTTTCTTTCTGGCCTTTCTACCACTAAGACAGTCCTCATGGTCTTTAGACCTCTCCACTGTGCCCTGTAGTTTCAGGACCCCATGACTTTTACGAGTCAGATTTTAGTTTCTCCCTTAAATTTTCTTCTCTGGGTTTTGGTAGTGCTGAGATAGAATGAAGGGTATTTTCTACTGAGCTACATCCTAGCTCCTTTATTTTGAGATAGGGTCTACGTTTCGCAGGTAGGACTTGAACACATGATCCTCCTGCCTCGCTTTTCAGCATGTGGCAATGATAGCCGTGTACTGCCACGTTGAGCTCCGATTAGTCATTTGTAGATATGATTGTTACCTGTTTAGAAAAATTGACCTGAGTTCAATCCCCGGTTCTGCCAAAAAAAAAAAAAGAAAAAAAGAAAAATTGCANAAAAAAAAAAAAAAGAAAAAAAGAAAAATTGCACAGTGGCTTCTTTCTAAAGGACAAAGGCCAGATGCCTGTGGAAGCACTGAAAAGCCTTTGTGCTGTCTTCCTTCTGAGACTTATACCACAAGATTTCATTTCATGTGTCCAGTTTTCACATTTACCAGATGAGAGTTTACAGTCATTTGTCCAGGTTTTCCCTGGAATCCCCCTTTGGACACTTAAGTTTGTGGCTGTTTAAGTCTTATATAAAATGCACAGTATTTGCATATAAACCAGGCCCATCTTGTTTACACTTTAAATCATTAGACTATTTGTAGTATCTACTACCATGTAAGCCATTCCATATTACCTAGGGAATAATAATTGGAAAAAAGATCTTTGTGGTTCAGTATTTTTCTGAGTATTTCCAATCTGCAGTTGGTTGCATCTACAGATGAAGATGTGAATATGGGGGGCCAACTGCACATTTTCTGCACGGATGTTACAGATTCATTCTGTCTTTGCTGGAGGTGCATCTGGGATATGCAGTGACATCTTAGGTCCTGCTTTTCCTGACTCCATTCTGGCTGTTCTGCATAGCTGTTGGGACTAATGCTCTGCCTCTCAGCCTCTTTGCTCACACTGAGTCACATTCAGCTAAAAGTTAGCAATTTTCTTTATTGCTTTTCGCCCCCAACACCTAATTCTTACTATACTTGGTGTTAAATAAATACTTCAAGAAACAAGAGTAACAAGGATGGGAAGATAATGTGGTTTTCTACAACTTAAAAAGCCAGTCCTAGACTTTGTAGCATAACTTTAGGATTGTAACACAAAGGTGGAAGAAATTAGACAACCAAGTTTCTATCTTGTAACTAATCTTGTGGATAAACTTTGAGATGATAACTATTAGATATCCAGGACCACTGGACAGTTTAGGAGGTACAAACCTATACACTCAACATTCTGCCTTGGACTAGCTTTTTCTGGAGAAACAGTTATTACAAATTAAGTTTTAACAGTGTCCTACATGACTAAAGTGGCAAACATTGTATAAATAGTCCTTTTATAGTTCATAGTCCGAGGCAGAATTCAAATGTTTGTCTTAATTGGTAAAGTCTGATTATCAGAAAGATTTAGCTTATGTTTAAGTATAAGCTTGTTCTGTACAATTTTGTGTAATTTGCCTACTGATAGTCAAAAATTAGAAATAACTGAAGAATACTACCTTTTTCAGCCTGTGTTCTGTTGTAAGAGTGGGACAAGGACATGAAGATGGCACCTTTTCAGACAACCCCAGTGTCTCTCATGACATATTAGACTGAGTCCATTGAAGCCCTATGGTTGTTTAATGTAAGTGTGTCAATAATACACAACCTTGAGAAAATTACTTCACTGAGTTTTTTTCCTCTGTAAGTGGGAAGGAATTGCCTATGCTGTTAATTGGTGAAAAGTAAATGAGAGAACAAGCCGAATTCTTAGCTCGTTGTTTGGCTTATTACATGTTTCAAACCATAGCTTCTGCTGCTGGAGTTAAAAGTTAAATAGTTGGAAGCACTGAGTATTTTCAGCCTAGGGCTACCCTAGCCATTTTGCTAATTACTGTCTCCTGGACATATTCTTCACTTGACTTCTGGACAGAAGATGGAATAGGGGAAGAAGAAAAAGCTTGATGAGCAGTCAAAGTCTGGTATGGTGGGCATTTAAAAAACCTACTCATTCACTAGTTTGCTCAGAGTTGGCAATTCAGGGTTCTGTTAGCCTGCCAATTCTGATGCATGTGCATTCTGGATGTGGCTATGGTGTATTAATGATGGTACTTAGTAGGAACTGTGATGAATATGTGGTTGGATGACTAGCATACAGGGCAAGCAAAGTCAGAGTAAAACAGACCTTGTAAAAGCTGGGCTAGAATTCATGATAGCCCAGGATGGCCTCAAACTTGTAGTAATCCTCCTGCCTCAGCCTCCTGGATGCTGGGATTACAGGTGTGTGGCACCATGACCAGCAATCCCACCTACTCTCTTACCCAGCATTTGATAACAAGCACCTTGTACAGATCCGTCGCCCCCAACACACTTCCTGTAGGAGATCAATTTGTAGAAATCACATTAGGCGTGAAATTCTTTCATTTTTCAGAGACCATGAGCTAACCTTATTTCATTTAACTGGGCTTTAGCTTCTTTTACTTTTGACTAGTTCTAACGAGTCACTGCTGTTATCTGGGTAGTTCTGTCAGGGAGTAAAAGACAGCAGTTAGCCTCTGTGCTCAGAGTGAGTGGTGTTTTCTCTGCAGACACAGCCAGTCCACAGTAAAGGCCACGCCAAAGCACTCTGCTGAGCTTCTGTCAGTGAGAAGTTGTTGCTCCCGTGGTGTCTCAGGTACCTGCCCCGTGTGAGGACTCCCTTCTCTTCTCTGGCTCATGGCTTCTGGTTATTGTTGTTTGCTGCTACATGGAAAAGCTTAAGTGGGAAGTAGACATTTGTAAGGCTGAGAACCCTAAAAATTACAGGCAGCTGCATCTCTAGGATGCTTTTTAGCTCTTGCGGCTTTAAGTGTATTTCTTGGGACCTGAAGACTTTCTACTTTCAAGTGGGTCTGTGTTCATGTTCTGTAAAGGTGGGGACTGCTACGTCTTACCCTCATGTTCAGGATGTCCCTCAGTGTGGATCCTTTGAATGTCTTTCTTTTTCTTGTTTTTGAGACAGAGTCTCACTACATAGTGAAGGCTGGCCTTGAACTTGCTTATATAGCACAGACTGGCCTTGAACTTGCCAAGATCTGGTGATCTCCTATCTCAGCCTCCTGAGTGCTGGGATTAGGGTATGTGCCACCATGCCTGGCTTTCTTCTTTTCATATTTCAAATCTTACAAAAAGTTCTTTTGTTCACAAGTTGTTTATATTCAGAAATTAAAACAAATCTTTGCTTCAAACCAGACAAGTTTTTATGTCCCTAAATTACATGTAGGCACTACCCCAAAAGTAATGGCATCAGTAAAGTTTTGATGCTTAAGTTTCTTTCTGGAAGGCAGTGTGTTTATCTTAAAACCCCATTAGCAAACTTCTCTGTATTATAAATACTTCCTTTGCCTCTAACTAAAACCAAATGTAGAATGGCATTTTCCTGTAATACTAATGAATTATGTATTGTTTTTTCTACTTGTAAGCACGGTTCTGTCTTTGATTACTTTTAAATGTATTGTGACTACAGTATCCATCAGTGATCCGTCACTGTGGGCTTTGGCACAGCACTATACCAAATTAAAGGTCTACTTTCTTCCAACTCTTCAGGTGTCCTCAACATTGATGCTCTTGTGCAAACAGGTTGGTTACTCTGTTGCCTTTTACATATAATTCTCAGTTTTTTTTTTTTTTTTTTTGTTAGGAGACCTGTTCTATCTTCTCAGCAATCTCAGATTTTTGACTTTGTTTCTCATCCTAGTGGAGGGGCCAGCAAACTACTGCCCATAGCCCCTATCTCATCCACCACCTGCTTGTGTGCAGCCTGTAAGGCAAGAAGTCTTTGTAATTTTAAATGGTTGAAGCAAAAATCAAAAGAATATTATGTGTAAATTTCATGTCATAAAATTTTGTTAGAACACAGCCAAGGTCTATGGCTGCTTTGTCACAAGGGCTGAGCTCAAAACTGGAACAAAACGCTATTCACATGTGTCCCCTGACAGGTATGTACTGCTGATCCCTGTTCTGGCTGACTTCACATGTGGTGCTGTACCTGTTTCCATTTTCCCTGTGAGGGCTTACTGCTAGAGAACACTTGCATGAATACTTTTACTGAACTACAGAAGTGAAAGGCTTATTTTGAATTTACTTAATATATTATAGAGATCAAACAGCTCAGATCTGAGTTAGGAATATCTGTTTATACCCAGAACCATTCCACATATTAATTATCTGCAATCCTATTTTCAAATACCCCAATACAATATTAAGTATAAGCTGGAAAAATATTTACAATTAATTTTTATTTAGCTTAGATTGTAGTTTCAAACGCTGAGCAAGAATTTAAGCTGTCTTAATTTGTCGTGCTTTTTAAGTATTTGTAAAGGAGCCCAAAATTCTGTATTAAAGTAATCTGTGTTAGCAGACAAAAATTGGTATGTTAGACCTTTTAAAAATAGAACAGTACCACTTTAGATTTCTTAAAGAGCTAAAAGCGCTATATAAGGCAGGGAGTCATTCTGCTTTAGTTATAATCCCCTTTTAGAATTTTAAAATTACTGTCACATCTGCTTCTGTGGAGTTGGTGAAGTGTCCTATTAGGGTGATGACATTTGTCAAAGCAGGACACCCCAAGAGTGAATGGGCCCTCTGGGCCCTAGGACAACAGGCATGAACTGGGCCTGTTCTGACAGAAGAGGATGGAGGCCCCTGCTTTAGGCATAGACAAACTTCTGCACTGACATGCCACCTCTCATCTGTCCCAATTAGAAAGTAGCGGTGACAGTGAAGTTAGCACAGGTGAAAACATATGACACTCAAATTCTTTCTCAATACTCCAGTAACTAAGTTTCTTTCTTAATAATTTGTAAGTATGAATAGCCAATTATTTTGATCATTACAGGATCATGATATATTGAACTTAAATATACAGATTAAAAACTTGTTCTGATGAGATATGGTCTTGCTATATAGTTCATGCTGACCTTGAATTCACTCTAGAGCTAGAGCTGAGCATGACCTCAAACTTGCTGAGATCTCCAGCTTCAACCTCCTAAGTACTGGGGTGATAGGCGTTTGCCATCACACTTGGCTAGTTTATAGGCTTTATGTTTAAATTTTGAGCATATACAGGGGGAGTATATATATGTATCAAATCACCACAATGAATATAATCATTATGTACTGCAAATGTACTAATGAAAACAAAAATTTAAAAATACTGACCACATACAACAGATAATTCAAGAGTCAAGTGGAAAAATAAGGTCAAGAACAAACTTTATTTACATAAAGGGGGTAATAAAGATAGCAAGAACTAAAATACTGAATAATCCAGCTTTGGGTTGATTGGAAGTCCATGATGTACCAAGCTTATTTCACAGACTCGAGAGAACGCTGCATCTGGCGTTTCCCAGGTCTCAGGCCTTCTTCCAGCTCACCTGGAAGGCCCAGAACACTGTAATTGTCACCTGTTGCAGAGCAACAGACACAAAATGATGTTCTGTACTTAAAAAGTCAGTCTCTCACAAAAAAGACGTTATATCCAAGTTCTGTTAGTGCCCCAGCCAGTAAGGCCCACAGAGGGATGAAGACATACGATAGATTCATGGTTGTAAACTGCTCCAGTTTAGCACAGAGTGCGAGGCAGAAGGCTAACTTAAGTAACATGGCAATGAGGTACCAGGCTTTTTTCTTGATGTTGTGTGATCCATGGCGAGGGTCAAAGCCAGACTTGCACCGCCCGGCCATTTTCACGATCAGCATGACGAGGAGGATGGTGTCGAATATCCAGACAGGGATGAATATGAGGAACCAGCTCCACGGAGCCTTCTCATCCAGCTTCAACACCAGCATGATCAAGAAGAGCAGTGTGAAGAGCCAGGTGAGCAGTACTCTCTGGGCCAGGGACATTCTCATTTAAACAGTGGAGAGAGGCTGCCGTGGGGTCTGAGAAAGGGAGACACACCCTAAGAGAGGGAAAAGCCAAGACTGGATACCAGAAAAACATCACTACTAGTCCTAGTGAACAAAGGTGGCTCCTTTCCCACTTACACTTTCTAATTTTGGGTTGATTGGAAGTCCATGATGTACCAAGCTTATTTCACAGACTCGAGAGAACGCTGCATCTGGCGTTTCCCGGGGTCTCAGGCCTTCTTCCAGCTCACCTGGAAGGCCCAGAACACTGTAATTGTTCCCATCACTCTTCCTTTAAAAACTTCTAAAACCTGGAACTACGACTGCCAAGACAGCTGTCATTTCTTATAGCCCACAGCAAAGGGTAACTCTATAAGGAGATATCCAGGAGTGTGTTCCTTTTCATTGCTCTAGTCCAGGCACCCATGGCCTTCCTTCTGGTCCTTAGGGATGTTTTTAATCTTCCTATACATTTGCAAAACTTTAGCTTTTTAATTCAATTTCAAGGGGTACTAAGATAAAATGTTTGAAATCAAAGTGGGAAGAGGGGAGGAGGTAGTGTGTAGCTGAGAAGAGGG
The DNA here is from genome assembly GCA_002564305.1 of Octomys mimax. Taxonomy (NCBI): domain Eukaryota; kingdom Metazoa; phylum Chordata; class Mammalia; order Rodentia; family Octodontidae; genus Octomys; species Octomys mimax. Next base: position 4,761 of record NDGM011105794.1, on the reverse strand, counting down.
TTTTTTCTTTTTGGAGACAGGGTCTCACTATGTAGTTCACACTGGAATAAATTCACTATGTAGCCCAGGCTGGTCTCAGGGGGTGATCCTCCTGCCTCAAAAGCCACCATGTCTGGTAAAAGAGGTTTTTTTTTTTTTTTTTTTTTTTTTGTACCGGGGATTGAACTCAGGACCCTGTGAGAAGAGGGTTTTTGTATATAACCACTGAAAATGGTTAGTAAAAACTATAAGAATATTAAGCAATCATCAAGCAGAATTAAGACTGTGAAGAGGTCACTGGGCTAAATAATATAAAAGGTATCGATATCATATTTGTGTTTAGTTTATGGAGCTTAAAATTTTTCTCATATTTTCCTGTTAGAATAGATTACCTAAAACTTGATGCATTTTTTTAAGTATTGATGGTAAATTATTCAACAATCAGAGCATCGATGTTCTATCTCACTGACCTATAGTTTTGTTTTACAGCAAAAGCACAAACTCACTACTGACTCAGGATATGTAGGAATATATGGACAGTCTCATAGCTACTCACTGTTTTCCTTTCCAGACTATTTCCTATTTCATTTCTTCAGAATTAAAATCACTACGCTAATTGTTATTCTGATTGGGTCTACGTTAACTTAAGACAGCTAAGATATTAAGTTATTAAATTTTATCTTCACACACATGCTTACAATATGGTTCTCCATGTAGTCAGGTTTTTCAGACCTAGCCTGTGACCACTTGGAATAAGGGCAGGCAGAATGCAAAAGAGAGGAGTCAGACTGCTCTAAGGTGGGGGGAGGGGGAGTTAACAGAAGATAAGAACATGCAACAGCTGAGAGAATTTTATTCCTCTGAGCTATATGGAGAAGATGAAAGATAAAGCACTGAGATTGAGAAAAGGGCCTTCTGACATTTTTAGGAAAGGAATCTAACTACTATTGGCTCCCGCTGGGGAAATATGCCCCTGGGTAAGGACAGACAAGAGGGAACACTTGCTGGAAAGAGAAAGATAAGGTGGTAGGATAAGGAGTAAACAGGAGAAAAAGTACACAAAGGTAACAAACAAGGAAAAGCTGAAGAACCTACCTAGGAGGGCCTGGCAAGAGCAAGGACCAGGGTTCGATCCCCGGTACCGCATATCCTGCCAGCCCCACGCTGAGCCGGCCACCGAAACCAGACTGGTGGCGCAAGCTTGTAATCCCAGCGCTGGGGAGGCTGAGACAGGAGGATCACTATGAGTTCGAGCTGCATAGTGAGACCTGGGACCAAATGAATGAGTGAATGAATGGAAGAAAGCGACGAGCGAGAGCGCAAGCCTGACTAGGTGAATCTGTGTGCTCATTCACGTTTTATAACCACTCGGACTTACTGGCAGCATCCACACACAGGGCGTGGTGAAGAGTACACATCTGTTTGGCTTCCAGGGAGGTGGTAGGAGCATCCCACCCCCCTTTCCCTGGGCTCCCGCACTGGTGCCGCCTCGCACTGTACGGGCGCTTCCCTCTTCCGATGGGGAAGGCACCCATTCTACTGCACTCCTTTGGTTACCAGGGTGCCAGGGAATTCAGGAGGACTGGCAGAGATTGGCACTGATTGATGACTAAATGAAATTGCTCAGATCTGCTCTCCAACCTGGCCATTCTAGAATCGCTCCACGAAACAGCAGATAGCACGTACTTCAACATAGCTTTTTGTCACTGGATGAGGCTAACTTCACTTTCTTTCTCTTTAAGGCTTTTCTCATTGGCCAGGTGGCTGCCCTAACTACAGGCTTAAGACTGGAGGTGCCAGGATGCAAAGGGCATCTTCCTGTGGGCACTGCTTTATAACGTGGACTGCCACAAATTTCGTGCGCACCTGCTGGAGAGCGCTCTTCACGGGGAAGCTCCCTGCTCTGAAGGAAAAGGCGCTGAAGGAGCGTGTGCGGAGCTACAGCCCCGAAAAACACACGACTCTTAATTCTGCACTACACTCTCATTAACTTAAAAAGCCAGGCTGCCTCCTTCTGTCACTTTTTCCTTTTTCCTTAAGGGAAAGACACAGGCGTACTCTGAAACAAAAAAGCGCCACTGTCCCCTCCGGAGCTCCCGCAGGACGCAGACGCCAGCTCCGCGTCCCCGTCGCATTCCCTGCGCCCCGCGGGCCGTGCACGGCGCCTCCTAACACCGCACAACCCTTCCGCGTGGGCTCGCCTCTTGCCCGACAGTCGGCCCGCTGAGCCCACGAGTCCGTGCGGGTAACGGCAGCCGTGGACGGCCGATGCAGCCGCCGGGCTGGCCAGCTCAGCACTCCCGGGGCTGGCGTCCCGCTCCCCGCGCGGCCGCTTTCGGGGCCGCTGGCCCCCAGCTTCCGGACGTCCCTCCGCTCTCCCGGGCCTTCGTCAGCATACGCGGACCTTCCGGTTCCCGATCGAGGCGTCCGCAGCCCCGGCCGGGCAAGTGCGGCGGGGCAGGGTCGGCCGCGCTGCTGGGGAGGCCCGTGCCGCGACTCACCTGGCAGCGCCCTTGGCTGGAGAGCGGGGAGGATCGCGAAGATGAGGGAATTCTCCAGTTTGGATCCTTGTCCGCCACACTTTTCCCCCCATTCAATCCAGAGCCCGTCACATGACAATTAAGAATAATATTCAGTTCCGCCCCTGCAAGCAGCCGTGGTGGAGATTCTCTCAGCAACACCACAAGGCCACGCCCACATCCGGGGCCAGATCGCTCAGCTCCTGGGTCTACTCTACTGGAGGAGAGAACATCAATCTGAGTTCAGAGACCTTTTTCCCAATGATGATTGGGCCGTTTGGCTGCCAATTCAAACCATCGCCCTTTCCTTACTTTCGAGTTTGACGAAAAGGCGGTAGTAAAGAACACATTGGGCCCGCCTCTAACTGCTACGGGTCGGGAAGAAAGTCAGTCTAAGCTAAACCCTGAGCGTCTGCGGTCCCACTGGGGGCATAGATGCTAATCAGCACGGCCAGCACTCGGCCCCGCCCCCGAGGTCCGCCCGCCCCTCCCCTCCCCTCCCGGACCCGCCGCCCACCAGCCCCGCCCCCTCGGCCCGCCCGCCCGCGCGCGCAGACAGCGGGCTGGGGCGCAGGCTCTTGTGGCCGGGGGTGGGGCGACACCGTGGAGGGAGCGCGCGCTCCGCAGCCTCCCTGTGGCTCCCGGGCTTCGGCGGCGGCGTCTCCCGCGCACCCAGCTGCCTCCTAGCGGCGCGGCGCCTGCTCCCAGGTAGGAGTCCCGGGGTGGGTGTGCGCGGCCGCGGCAGGGGGAGGTGGGCGCCGGGCCGCGCGCGTATCGCCGCCTCCGCCGCGACTCCCTGGGCATCTGCGGCCCGGCGCCGCGCCGTGCGGGCTCCGCCGGGCCCCCTCTGCCTCCGGGCCGCGGGCCGCGGGGTCGCAGGGTCCGCGCGCGGCTCGGTCCAGTCTGCCGGTGACAGCCCGGTCCTCATTGTCCTGCCGCTCTCGGCAGAAGTTCGCTGGCGCGGGGGCCAGGGTTATTTTTAGCGGGCCGAGCGGGAGCGGCCACTGCCAGTCGGGGTCGGGGTAGGGGTCGGGGCACGCCGCACGCCGCACGCCGCGCGAGCCTGCGTCCCGAGCGAGGCGGCGTTCACAGCGCCGGCTTTGTCAGCGGTGCTTCGCGCTTAACTTGAGGTGACTTTAGGTAGGATACTTAGATTTTGGAATTTGGGTTTTGCTGTTACCCAACACTTATTTGAAAGAAACACCAAGTGTTTCTTTTCCTTTTTGACCTTCTTTCTCTGAGACTTGGGCTGTGGACTTAGTGTTGGATCTGGCGTTAGGTGTTTTTGTGAAAGTTGTGTTTTCAACCTCTGGCCTTCCCCCGCCCCCTTACAGTATTTTAATATTGGAAGGAAAAGTCTCAGAATTTGTAGACTGTGCCCTTTAACCCAAAGAACTGTAAAATACCAAAACAGTCCTAATCAGAGCTAGGTTTGATGGTGAACACCTATGATCCCAGCCCTTGGGAGGCTGAGGCAGGAAGATTGCCAAGAGTTTGAGACCAGTCCAGTACACGACCCTATCTCAAAGAACAAAGCAAAACAAAAGAAACAAAACAAACAACAACAACAACAAAACCCTAGCTTGTATTGGAAGTACAGTTAGCTAATTTTAAGAGAACGACATGGACCATGGACGTGTCGTTTGTTGTAGCTCAGCCTCCAGATTTGAAAGGAAAGGGCCCTGGAGTGCTGGGGAGAATGAGCCGTGTCTGGGGCCAGAAGCAAGGCGATTCCAGGAAAATATTTCCTCCTGGAAATCGCCCACCTCCCACACAGCCTGGCTGTGTGCATACATCAGGTGGTGTTGATTTGGATGTTAGTGAGTTGGGCTGTACCTTTCTGCTCCTTACTCTTTTCTTACAGACTGTGACAACAAGCAAATTGAGTACACTTTAGTAAGCACACTCTTGCCAACTCAAACCTCCAAGGTTAGATTTTTTGAACTCAAATTGGCATTGGATAAGTTCGCCCTAAAAATAATGTACCCTGAGGACTTCTTAAATCCCAAGACGTTTGTGGCTAGTCCGTTGTAAAATTGCAAGAAGTTCTTAGTGAAATAGAGGCATCTCTAGATTGAGCCACAGTGACTGGGAGGTGGTGTGTCAGAAATGAGCAGCGCGGCACGGGGTGCACATCGGCAGTCACTACAGTCCAGGGTCTGAGGCAGGGGAGAGAGTTTGAGGCCAGCCTGGCCTACAAAGTGAGTTCAAGACCTGTCTGAACTATGTACCCAGACCCTGCCTCAAAAAGAAAGAAAGAAAG
>NDGM011105791.1:0-14222 GCA_002564305.1 Octomys mimax | reverse complement strand
ATTTGCAGTTTCAGGAATTATAGTTCATAATTGGTTGGCTAATTGTTGAGTAGTTGCTCAATGCATTTATGGTAACTAATGCAGAATAAAAGGAATGTTATGGTTCATGTCATGGCCAAGGAGAAAAGAAAACAATGATTTGGAGAAACCAGTCCTGAAAATTTTCTTTAGTGACATCCTTCATCTTTCGGCAGTCAGAAGATCCCTTCTGGGCTGTAGTTCTGATTCACACCATGTCTCAATTCTTGTCTATTAAACTTATCATGTGGGCCTTTGGAGATCATGATCAAAGCTATAGCAAGCAAGCAAGAAAGAAAATATTCAAATTAGGAAAGATAAAATAAAATTGTCTTTGAAGATGTGATGATCATGTATGTTTAAAAATGAAATAAAAGTCCTTTTTAAACTAAATGTAGACTGTAGCAAGGTATCTGGATAACAAATGTACCAAAAATATTTTCTTGCATAATTACAAATAACAAGTAGAAGGTAAAAGAAACATGTTCATTTATACAGTGTCCCTGAAATTGAAATATCTAGGTTTAAATGTAAATATGTGTTGAGGATACAGCTCAGAAGTACAGCGTAAGGTCCTGATTTCAATTCCTGGCATGAATTAAAAAAAATATCTAAGTATGTGTCAAAATTAAATGAGGAAATGTGAAATTTTGTTTATGAAAAAATATAAAAGCTAAGTAGAGATATTTTGTGTTTATTGATGGGAAAGCCCAATGTGTAAACATTTCAGATTTTTCCAACTTATTCTGTAGATTTAAGTGAAATTCTAATATATTAACTTACAATTTTTGAAGGGCTATTGCAAAAATAGTTTTCAAGTTTATATGAATAAGGCAAATCAATCATTACATACTTGGCTCATAGAAAGACTGAAATCTTTTAGAAAGTAACACAGAAGAAAATCTAGGTAACCTCCAGAATAGTGATTATTATGATTTGTCTTTTTGAGACAGAATCTCTCTTTGCAGTTTGTTCAAGACATGAACATATTTTGCAGCCCAATTTGACACTGAATGCACAGGGATCTTCCTGTTCAGCCTCCCGAGTGCAAGGCTTACAGACTTGTGTCATTATTCATAGCTTAATCTTTAGATGTAACACGTAAGAACATGATCCAAAAAAGCAAGAATTGATAAGCTGGAAAGCATTAAAATTAAAATTTCTGAATTCTGAAAGGCATATTATAAGACAATGATTGTTAGGATAGAATATTTGGTTTAGAGAAAGTAAAATCTTTGCTAGGGATATTTCTGAAAGAACTATTCCCCAAAATATCAGCAAAATATTTAACTCTTGAAGAAAAATTAGACAATGTCATTTTAAAAAGGTCAAAAGACTTGACCAGACATTTGGTCACAGAAGATATGTACACAGATGGCAATAGAAAAGTGGAAATGTGTGCAGTATATTCTATGACGATTGAAATGGTGGGTGTCAGCTTGGTGCCCTTGGAAGTTCCCCTGTATAATAGTGGGACACATTTTTGGGAATGTCTTGTTGAGTCACAGAATAGGGGCCTTGTGTCTACTTTCTGTGCTGCCCAACTTTGTCTCTGGTGCTGTCTCCATGATTTTTTTCCAGCCCAGCATGAACAAAGAAGCTTTGTTCTGCTACCCACTTGCCCCTGTAATGTTCCTTTCCCGGAAGCAGAAAACAGCAGAATAAATGTCTGAAACACAAGCCAAATTAAAGCTCACATACTTTCTGTTGTGGGTGTCGGATGCTGTGCCCCATCATCAGGAGAGCTGACCAGTATTTGTCCAGGGGAATTTTGATTTTGAACCATGACATACTACTATATACTTTTTTATGTGTTTGGAACAGGGCCTCACTACACAGCTCTGACTCCTAGTTATCCTCTTGTTTTCAGCCTCTCCAGTGCTGTTTTTACAGGTGTGTGCCACCACACCTGGACTTGGTGGCAGGCTCAGCCTGCTCTGGGGGCATGGCTGGCATGGCATGTGGTGCTGGGAATCAAACTCTGGTTCCTGTACTTGCCTAAGCAGGCATTTAGTCCTCTGAGCTATCTCACAGGTCCACCACTATATACTTATTGGAATTTCAAACATCTGAAACAGGAAAAGACCAGTAGTTTGCAAGGACATCTACTAACTAGACCTGGTAGTATATGCTTATAATCCTAGTCAAAGAGGAGATTGAATCAGTTGCATTATGAGTTCTAAACCAGGCTGAGCAGCAACAGAAGATCCTATCTCCAAATAATAGTAACAATAGCAACAACAAAAACAGTTCTGATTCATTGCTGGTTTCAATGGAAAATAGTGCAGCTGCTTTAGAAGAAAATTTGGTAATTTCATAAAAAACTAAACATACTCTTATCATAAATTTCATAATATAGATTGCGTTCCTTGATATTTACTTATGTAAGTCAAAAATTTGTATCTCACCAAAAACTTGAACATAGATCATTATAGAAGTTTTATTTATAATTGCAAATACTTGAAATTCATCAAGATGTGTTTCAGTGGATGAACAGAAAATTAAACAGTTGTATATCTATGTACTGAAATTATTTAACAGTAAATGTAAGTGAAGTATCAAGCAATGTGAAACCCAGGAGAAATTCTAAGTATGTATTACCACTGAATAAAGCTAATTTTAAAAGTTTATCTTCAAACTACAGTTTTCACAGAGAAAAGGCAAAGCACTGAGACTTAAAAAAAAAAAAAAAGAGAAAATCAGTGGTTCCAGTTATTGGTGAAAAGAGGGTAAGCAGGTGAAGCACAAAGAATTTGTAATCCAGGTAACCTAGCCTCTTTGGTGTGATATTGAACCACACACTTGATTATATGTTTGTCCAAACCAATGGTATATGTAATTCCATGGCCAAAATGTATTATAAAGCTTGGATTTGGGATGGGAATAATGTGTTGGTATACATTCCTTTATTGTCACAATTGTACCAGTCTGTGCTTGTGACATTGAAATTGTGACAATTACAACATATCATAATGTGCCTTTGATATGTTGATAGTGAGAAAGCTTGTATGTGCATATGGTATCACTACAGAGAATGAAAACAAATTACTACTGCTACTACTACTACTACTACTACTACTACTACTACTACTACTACTTCTGTTATTGTACCAGAAACCAAAGTCATGACCTCATGCTTGCCAGGCAGGCACTAAATCAGCACCTTGAGCTACAATTTAGGAAAAAGTCTATCCTGTAAGATCCTATGCATATTAACATGAGTGTCCAGTAGGAAAGGAAAATGGAAGATTACTTCATGACCCGGGCAATGTATTCTATTTTGCTGCTTTACTGCTTCTGCACGCTCATTCATCCTGAGCCCTGTAGTAGCGGAGGGCAATTGTACAACTGTAAATAAAGAACAGAAGTTTCCTAAAATTTATGCACTGTACTTCAGGTATTTATATTCAATATATCATATTGTGATAATTTTAATATATAACTATCTGATGTTTGAACACGACATCAGAGATGCATCAGAGATGCAAAAACATCTCTATATGTAAGACGGTATGGTTGGAGGTCATCTTTTCAGGAAACAACTGTTAAGAAGCTTTATGCTTTTGATGTAATAATAACTCAGCCCCAGAAAAATATCCTTAGTACCAGAAGCATTTTAATCCAATTAGGTGTGTAAATCTATCCAATATAATTTGAGACAGAGTGGCTGTTCTGCTTGGCATTTCTATTCTTCAGTGTCACTTCTCATTAATGAATTGGTTCAGTTATTGTCATCTGATGACTTCCGCATTGTCATTTTACTTCATTAACTGATTATTTTCTAATTGCTATTTTATGCCACAGTTTGACTCATCAGCATTTAATGTTCCACTTAATTGGTTTCTTTGTCTAAGTTATGTGAACTAAAAATGTGCTAGATTTATCATTTAGTTTCTGATTTCTGATAGTGTGAGCTACTTTGGATTATTCCATTTCCTAAACAGCAAGACTAAGGAAATATATTTGCATTTCTTCTAGGCTTCTTTCATTAAAGCTTTCTTTTCCTTGCCCTTTTCAATATCTTATCAATGACAAAAATCTCAGATACTTAAATTTTAGTTTACTGATTTTTCAATTTTATATTATTTTTGTGTTTTGTGTAGTTATACTTGATGAGAGTTTTAAATTATAAGTCAGAATATATTTTTATAATTATGTAAAATGTAATTGGTCATTGCAACAAGAAGTGTCTTTCCTCATGGGGAGAATTGCCAGATATTAACTACCCCAAAATTCTAAAAGAAAATTCTGAAGTTTCATTCACTTTGATGTTTAATAATTTTTTTCTTTTTTAATTAATTTTATTGAGAAATAGATAGCAATGAGACAGTTTCAAAACCAATTAATAGGACTTTTTCAATAATTAATACATTGCATATTGTTATCTTCCTAGTGGTTATTCATAGTACAAGATGCAGACATGATATCCTATCCAAATAGTATTAGTACAAATCTCTCTTCTCACAGAATTCACTTCAGAAATATTTTTCTAAAATTTACTCTGTCTACATCTTATATCTTTCACAATTCAATATTGGTCTACAATTTTTAATTTGATAAATAATTATTACTGATTTTCAATAAAGTTAATAATGAGTCAAAAAAATAAAAAATAAAATAAATAAATAAATAAATAAAAGGAAGTAGCTGTATATCTATCCTGACTATTTTGTATATACAGATACAAATGGTCCTTTTGCATCCCTTTTTTGTTTAGTTTGTTAGAGATGGGTATTCCATTGTCGTTTAAATATTGTATGTGTATGAATTCAGCAAAATAATACAATATAGTCCAGTATTCCATAATAGTAGTGGGTTATTCATAGGACTGGCAATGTCAGCAACGTGATTGATGACGTAGAGTGTGCCTAAGGAGAGTCACATAGAAATAAAACATTCTCTCAGGCTTTCACAGAGAGCAAATTGGTCAAGCAATGACTATGACTCAGCCACATGGCTGACAGTGACAAAGGATCTGCAAACTGCAGTAGAGGGTAACAGCATAAATCCTGAGGGGACTTGACTGACATTATAAGATACAAAAGATACATTACTTGTTATATAGGTCTTGCTTTATCTTGCTCTTAACAATCTAGCAGAAAAATATAAAAATGAGGTATAAATCATAAAGCCATATTAAGATGCTGAGCTGTGAAAGGCTCAAGTCAACAACTTCTGATGTTTAATAATTGATCGCTGCATCTGTCCATGAGGGGAAGGTTAGGCCACACATAAATTAGTAGGGCCAGTTCTGTGCAGTAGTGAGAACTGAGTGTGAAATCAAGCTTTGCCCAAGATAAGTCTTTTATCTTATATACTCAGAATGTATTAATGGTGCTGAGAAAACAAAGGCATTAGTCTTAAACTCATTAGAATCACTTCTGAGTTTCTCCTTGATGAGAGCTATGAAATCCTGAATTTTTCTGCTTTTTTTTCCTGCTACAAATAATGAGATTCTCTTCAAGGTGGAACTGTAGTGGCTGGGCTCCAATTCTTAGTTAAAAGCTCTCTCTGTATGGTTGTGACTTCCCCGGGATGATGCTGATCTTTCCATTCTTATATGAAATATCATCCTCTCCACTTGTAGTATCACCACTTACTTTTTGACTTAAATTTTTTCTTTTGATCCTTTTGTAAATGGTCATACCTGCAATTTGCTTAATTTTCTGAGTGCCTGAGTCATCACTTCATAGGAGGGACACTAGACACCTTGGTTTTAAATGGGTAGAAGAAAGGAAAGTGCTGTGAGGAATTAGAAGTGATGCAGAATTTCACTAAACAAAATATTAACAATCCAACAATGATTGTTGTTGCATGATGTTCTCTTCAAATTAGTTGTTTAGATTACCATATATAAACCAAATGGACTTTAGATGGTTGGCATGGGTAGGAATGAGCAACAAAATTAAAGTCTGCTCTAGGAAAAGAGGCTGAAAGGCAGGGCTAGCACCACCTTTCTGACACACTGGCAAATGTTCCTCTTGTTAATTCCAGCAGAGGCAGTGACAGGAAGTTCAGCAGTGAGAAGTGGGCTGAAGGAACTCAGAAGCCACACGATCGTGATTAACCTTACCATGCATACATGGTTAGGCCTTTTATTTCATTTTAAGAAAACTCAACCTACTGGGGAGATAGCTCAGCAGTCTCAGCACCTGTCCATCAAGCTCAGGGACCAGAGATTGATCCTGTTAACACATGCCACACTGGCCTTACCTGGGCTCCAATGCTGGCCACCTAAACTGGCGTGGTGGCGCTCACCTGTAATCCCAGTGCTGGGGAGCCTGAGACAGTAGGATTACTATGAGTCTGAGCTGTGTAGCTAGACCCTGTACCAAATACATAAAAATATAAAAATAAAAATAAGAAAGAATTCAACCTATTTCAGGTGAACAGGGTACATAATCTGACTAAAAGTGCAGAAGAAAGATAGTATTGGTTTCAAACATTTAAGAAAGCAGAGTCATTTTCATGGTAAATAGTGTCTTACCTCTACCAATTATGCTGATTGTGGAAATTTGCACACATTATGTGGAACACAAAGGTAGCAAGTGCCCACTGACTTTTCAGTACCTGTGAAACATGTAAAGCACAGAGAATTAAAAAGTCTCCTTGCTGCGTGTGGAGTTGTTGATAGCTGGTGATGTGATAATCACTGAGCAAATGGATCATTTCTCAGAACATAATTTTCTTAAAGGTTTTTTAAAGTACAGGAGCAGAAGAAACTCCATAAACTTACATAATCTTTTGAAATTTTGACTATTTCAATACTGGATAATTCAGTTTTTATCTTAAGGGTACACAATCCAACATATTGAAAAACAAGGAAACAGCTCAATAGTGCACAGAGCAGACTATAATTTAGTCGTTTGTGTCAGCCAAATGTTTAAAAGGAGGTAAGGTGGGATATTTTTGTTTACTCATTTCTATGTCAAGGTGATTATAACTCTTATGTCTAAAATGTAGAAACTGTAATCTTGGAGGAGTTGCATTTATGAAAAAATAAGTGCATCAATATTTCTTCAAGAAACTGGGTGTGGTGGTACACACCTATAATCTCAACACTCAACTGAGGCAGGAGAGTCGCTGCAATTTCAAGGCCAACCTGGGCTGCAAAGTGAGTCCAAAGCCAGGCTGAACTTCCTAGTGAAATGCTATCTCAAAAGGACAACAATAACAAAAACAAGCAAACAAACAAACAAAAGAAAACAGGGAAAAAAGAAAGAATAGGAAAAGAAACAGCTGAATATCTCTTCAAAACATGTTACTTTCACTTCTCTAGTGAATCAGTTGTTCTTTTAAAATGTGATTATGAAATTGTCCTTGGCTGGGGAGATACTCAGTAAGATAAGCACTGCCTGGCAAGCTCTGGGTCCTGAGTTCAATTCTCTAGTACCACAAAAGAAAGAAGAAAGAAAAGAAAAGAGAAAAGAAAAGAAAGAAATTGTCCTGAAAATTCTTTCTCATAAAAAAGAATAAAGCATTCTTTCCAAAGCATCAGAAAATAAAAGTGGGGGCCCGCCCATTAGCTCATTTGTTTAAGTGCCTGCTTAAACAAAGCAGTCAGTCTCTGGGAGTGGTGGTTCCATACCCAGATACTCAAGGCAATCCAGACCAGTGCTGGAGGCAATATGGAGCCACCAATAAATAAATAAATAAATAAATATAAAAGAATCTCTGTGTTATTAATTACAGCAGTAAGTGATATTAGATCAGTCAGATGGATGGTTTAGTGCTTCTCCTGGTGCAGATCATGCTCAATCTGAATCTTTGTAGAAAATGATGCAGAGGGAATACAGGTTTCAGTACGTCAAACTGTCCAGACAGAAAAATTCCCAGTAAGAAATCTGAAAACTTTGGTAGATGACTCTGAGTCATAGAAGTACAAACCTTGTAGGTCCTCCTTACTGCTAACATCACTACCAAATGCAACCATCTCTTCTCATACTCATAACTGTTGCTGTCTTCTGGGGATTTTCTCAATGTCTGTTCCTCCATTCTAATTTATTTTTCAAATGTCTTCCCAGTAAATTTTCATGAAGTCTCGCATTCAAAACATCATTTATTTATGTTCAAGATGAAAAAGTAGATTCCTTATCTGAAATAAAATGTAGTGTCTAGTTTAAAAATGTTCACATTTAGACCCCATAGTAATTTGATTTTCATTCTTCAAGTTAAGCTCAGAATCTTACTGTCTGTTATCACTGGAACACACTTACCTATTACTTTCAATTCCTTGTAAGGTTTCCTAGTAACTCAGCATTAAGGTTGCAAGGTGCATCCATTCTCCTAACATGACTCAATTTTAAGCTTCTGTATGCCCCCGTAGTACTTTATTGTGCCCAAATACCACTTGCTCTTTACCTATTCATCTACTGATGGACATAGAGGCTATTTCCCAGAGTTAGCTGTTATGAATTGTGTTGCTGTAAACATGTTAATTGAAATAAATTTGACACACAAGCTTACATATCGTGCTGTTTCCTTTTATATGAGAATACCCAATTATAAAGTATAAAATGAAAAATAATGAATAGGGATTGGGGTTGTAGATTTTTCTAGAAGGGAGGGAGATACAGATGTGGAGGAAGATGTGGAGGGAGGGAGAGGGATGAAAGAAGAAAGGAAGAGGTGCTATGTATCCATCCCAACTCCATACAAGGGGTGTGAGCTCTGTGTGCTGCAAACATGAAGGAAAAAAAATTCAAGGGATTGATAGAAGGGAGAGAGGGGGAGGGAACAGAGATGAAGAAATAATGATGAAATAATGAGTACTAATTCCCAACAAGGCATGTAAACATTGTGTACTCTACCCATGTGTTAATAGAAAAATAAAACAGTAGCTCCATTTGTACTATGTCCCATCCACTCATCCTTTCAGCTTTGAGTTATCATATTCCTTATTTTGTACACATCTTTTCCACAGCTGAATAATTCACACTGGCTTAAAATAAAATTCATGCATTCATGCCACATGGTACCAAGCCTTAGAAAACTTTCCTCTATTTTTTGTTCTCAGCTAGCATTATGTACTATTCCTAAAAATATTACCATGCAGACATCCTTTGTGAGTACGGAGCAGTTTGCGCAATGGTAGTCATCACTTGTATGACTCAGATATGTCCAACATGAATTCTTGATATCATCTTATATTATCTCAAAACCTGTACTTTATAAAGACTAATTGCACTGGAAAGGGTCCATTCAGAAACCTAGAGGCTTCCTGTGACTATCTGCTTGTCTTGATCATTGAAACCTAATTTAAAAGTGCATCATTTTCCCTACTACTTACTATGTAAGGTTGCTAGCTTTCAGTTTCCTTTGTAAAATAATCTTAAATCATTTATTTGTTTATTTATTTGGTACAGAGTCTCCCTACACAGCTCGGACTCATGGTGATCCTCCTACTCAGCCTCCCCATACTGGGATTACAGGCCTAGGCCACTAAACATGGTTTTCATGGCTGGCAAGGCCATGGGGTTCTAGGGCCAGGATGGCATGTGGTACTGGAGGTCGAACACGGGTCATTGTGCTTGTCAGACAGATGCTTAGATAATGAGCTTCTCCTCAACTGTTTAGTTTGAATTTTGAGATTTGTGGTCAAAAATCACAAGCTTTACTACATGTTTCTCCTCTTTTGTAGCACACAAGTATTTAATAACTATCATAGATTAGCAATTTCTTAAAATGTAACTACATTATTTCACATTTCTGTGTACTTTGAGATGAATAATGACATAAATATGTCTAAGGTTAGAGTCAATTTTCTGCCTACATCTGCCTTCTTCCAGTATTCCTTCACTTAGGAGGCATAATCACAGTAAAGTCAGAATAGATTCTTGTCTTATTTTATGATTTCTAGAGAAATATTAAGTTGAGTCTCATTATTAAGGAGAGTCTTCAGTCAGTATATTTTTCTACTTTAAAGATATATCAGTTTTTATCTAATGTTTTAATACTTTAAAGATATATCAATTATGACCCAGTGATAAATTATTTTCTTTTCATAATCATTCTATGTTATAATGATCTATTTCTTTCAGAAATAAAAATGAACAAACATTTGTGATAGGTAGTTTGTTTACTGTTTTAAGAAAGAAACAAATTGATTAATGAATGCATCATAAAACTGCTCAAAAATATTTGTGTATCTTAATTTAAATAAACAAGCAAATGAAGAACAAAGGTGTTCTTTATCGCAAAAGAGAAGCATACTGATCCTAAACTTTGAGGTTCGTTTGAAAATTGGGTTCTGTGAGTTATATCCTCCAAGACTAAAAAAGGTTCATATTGACATGAACACTAAGGAAACTGGCACATTAAGATTTTAATTTAATGTAGTGATCCTATTCTTATATTTATATTCTGCATGAGAGTTTGCCCTACATGCATTTCTAATAGAGTACCATATGATATTTCCATTTTATAGCAACCTCCATCTGTTAACTCATTCAGCCTCTGGAAATTTTAAAGAATCAAATATCACATTAGCATCAGACATGTGTATCTTTTATGTGGAAGGAAATTCCTTTCTATTTGACACTAAACAAAGTATATTTGAGGACAATTTTCCAAAGACATAACTTATCTTTTCTTACCTCAAGGCTTCATTGTCTTAAATATGTTTATTTTTATTTTACTAAGCCATTCCATATAAGATAAGACAGCACAGTACTGGTAGCAAAAAGAGAATATTTTACAGTCTTGCAGAATGCTGAAGATGTATTTCTTTGCAATAAGGATAAAGTGGAAATGGACAAACCTACACAGAAGGATTCAAGTTAGAACAACTAATTCAACTTCAGATTGGACTGAGCTGAAATAACCCTATCCTATGTCTCCTACGGTGTGTTGTAAGGCAAAGTAACATAAGCATCATCTTCAAAATTTTGGGCTGACAACTGAATCCATATATATGGATTCAGTTGTCAGGCAAACCATGATCATATATTTGGAGAAACAGATAGTAATATAAAAGAATTATCTGAATCTGGATTATCCAGAAAGAAGCAAGGTAAAATTATGTATACCAGAAAAATATGCTAGCTAAAAATAGACATTAATGAATGGCTACTACAATTTATTTGTCATAATTGAGAAATAAGGCTAACAGGGGGCCAGGGAGATGGCTCAGTAGAATAAGCATTTCCTTGGAAAGTGCAAGGTCTGAGTTCAATCCCCAGTTCTGAAAAAAAAAAGAGAAAAAATATAAGACTAACATTAAAATAGTAATATTTCTTATAAATAAGGAAAAATATAATAATTATTAATAAAGTTAATGAATGGGATGAAACTTTTAGGACATAAATAGACTTGATATGGGTGAACAGAGATAGGAGACAACAGAATTGGGTAGAGAAAGCCTCAAGCTATGGAACATATGTGACAAAATATTTATCAATCCAGCTAGGAGTTCTAGAAACAAAATTTATCCATCATAGGAGTGTTCTTTGGGGCAGAAATATTGAGGCTTTGAAATTATCCAGTTCTTGGCTGCAGGGTGGCCAGTAAAAGCCTCATCTCAACTCAAAGCCGAGATACATGCTACGGACAGTAAACTGGGAAAGACTATCATAATTCTAGGGATTAATAGAAAATTATTTCTTGGAAGAGATCCACATTTACACTTGCCAGGCACCAACAGAGATTCTTTAAAACTATCCTTCTAGAATTTAAAAATTGTCTTCTTTTGAAGAAAAAAGTTTCACACAGACTATTTATAGTGAAACTTTGTTGGATCTTATGTTTTGCTATTTATAAATCCTTGATGTTCTTCTATTGTCAAAATAAAGATATATTGGCTTTAAGAACAATCAAAAGTTAACCTCCTACTCTACACTATAGTAACAGAGATAAGAAATTATGTCTCTTGCTATCTCAGCTGTTGGATATCACAAATTAAAGATAAGCTGCTGCATTTAGCATTTACTCTAGCAAATCGAAGAACAAGATAACAAGCATTATCCCTCCAAGGGCTTTGTGTGATACAGTGATTGGGAAATTGATCTCAAGTTAAAGCCATAACAATGCAGGTCATGCTGTAATAAGAGAACAATGACTACAAAAATGATAATAGTGAGGTTTGACATTAACTTTCATTAAAAAATTATAAATTATCTGTTATCTGTGCTTCTAGGTAGTTTATTGATTTGGAATAACTATTTAGTAGATTTTGAGTTAATTTGTCTTACACATATAGCCATAAGAGACAATACAGGCCTGGCCAGATAGCTCAACAGACTAAAGGACCTGCTTAGGCAAAGTGTAGAGAACCCACCACCAGAGAGTGCTGGGACAGCATTTGAGACTGGGCCTGGTAGCGCACGCCTATAATCCCAGTTCTTGGAAGGCTGAAAATGGGAGCGTCACTGCGAGTCCCATCTACATAGTGAGACCCTGTAGACCCTGCAGACCCTGTACCAAATACATACACGAAAAAGGAGAGACAATACATTTACATTTTGAAATTAATATAACATTTACTCACATTTTTAGTAAAAGGAATACATAACAGAGAAATGGAAAGCTTCATGTGGACTTCGGATTTCCTCAATGGGAATATGCCATTCTGTACACGTCTTGAGACCTTCACTTAACACTGAGGAAGCTTATTTATTTCAGTACTTCTTGTTTAGTTTTGTAGGGAAAACCATGAAATAATCTCTTTTCATATACCTATTGCTGTATAATAAAAAAAACAAAAATTTGACTGTCTAGTCTTTAAAAACTCATTGTTACTATTCATAAGAGTTAAAATTTTACACTCCAATTTGTATTTTGGCTCAAGCTATTTTAATTAAATGAAAAGTATTTAAAGGCTTACTCACCTCATATTTAATTTATACCTTTAAACCTTTTTATTTTACACAGAAAAAACAACAAAAACAATAATACAGAATTTCAAAAGAAGATAGTAAGAGACAAGGATTAGTACATTGCTTATTGTTATCATCAAGGTAGTTGCTCAGATTATAAGATAATAGGCATGAAAAAATGATCAGTTTATATAAGTACAAACCTTTATTTTCAGTGAATTAATATAATTAGTAGTATAACCATTTTAATTTATAGATATATGTATTATTTAATATATAAATTAGTCTTCTTTCTTTCTTTTTTTCCTCATCCCAGTTTCTCTTTACTTTTGCACAGTTCTTCCCTTTTGTCAACATCTATTGTGCATTTTGTATCTTATTTATTCTTTCGGTTCTTGTACTCAGGAGACAAAACAGTGTTTACACGATTGAGACATTTATTTCAAGTATAAGTATGATCTCAAGATGCATCTGTTTATCTGTAAAAATCGCATGTTTATCTGTGTTTATAGTTGAACAGTACACCGTCATATATAAATACCACACTTTTTAATAAATCTATTTCTTGTTTGTTGTACATTTATGTTGTTTCCAAAATTTAGCTATGACAAATTATGCTGATACAAACATGAATGCATGTATAAAACTCTGGTAGTTTTTAAAACTGCTTTCAGAAAATAGCCTGAAGAGGAATAGTTAGGTAAAATATGACTCTAATTCTACTTTTTAGTAATTTCCACACTGATTCCCATAGTGGTGGCATCAGTGTATGTATCCACCAAAAATGGAGAAGGGCTCCTTTTGCCCACAGAACCCTGCTGGATTATTTGCTTGGTTGATTTCTTGATGGTAACCATTGTGTATTGGGTGAGTTGAAATCTCAATGTTGTTTAAAGTAGAATATATATATAATGCCCATTTTCGGGTTGGGTCCACAGTTTTGAGTGTCTGATTATTTTTAATTTTTTTTTATGTTCTGGGGTAAGTCCTTTGTCTCTGAGACAGTTGGCTACATTATTTTATCCCTCTGGTTATTGTCTTTTCACTCTGTTCATGATTTCTTTTGATGTGATAAACTTTTTAATAACATGACATTCCAATTGTTTGTTCTGTGGAGCACTTCTTATTGCCATTGCATTCAATCCCCTTGGCAATTTTATCACAGTTAGGGTTTTGTGCATGTCTTCAAGATTTTTACCCAATTTCACTTGCAGTAGATTCAGTGATTCTGTTTTAATATTTATATCGTTGATCCATTTTGACATTAGTTTAGTGCACGGTGATAGGGTGGGTGTTATAGTTTGTGTATAGGTGTCCCCCCAAAGGCTGATGCAGTCTTGGGGCAGCCTCTGGAGTTTGTGATTGATTACTGTGGGTGTGGCTGCTGCCCCT
>NDGM011105787.1:0-14787 GCA_002564305.1 Octomys mimax | reverse complement strand
TCTCTCCTCTCTCTCTCTCTGTCTCTCTAAATAAATAAATAAATAAATGTTAAAAAAAAAATTAGTCTTGAAAATATATTTATGAAATCCTAGATTGGAATATATTTAATATTTATTATTTAACATGATTTATATATGATAACATCTTTTAAAAAGAAAATTATTTGTCCCTAAAGTTCATGTCTTCAATAACATTTTAGTATTAGTGTTCTCAGGAGTCACGAAAAAACACGTAAGAAACTGCTGAAACACTACATAGTAAAATGAAGGTAGTCATAAATAAATTAACTTTGAAATGGTTCTCTGTTACTTGGAAAAAGCAAGAAAGTAGCTGGGGAAGAGAACATTAGAAAATTAAATGAAGTAGCCCTCATGGCACACAGTAGTTGTTTTCTTCACATGTATTGTGGTTGTATCAGTGTTAGAGATGACATGGCTGTTGCAGATCATAAGGTGAAGTAAGAAATACAATTCCGAGTTTTGGTCCCATTCTTCCTACTTTTCCTTTTGTATAAGAAATGTTCTATGACTTACTACCTAGGTAAAATTACATTGTCCTAAACACACGTGTGGACTAGCAGTTTTCCTAAATGATTGTGGAAGCAGTACTGTCACTTAAATTTATTATTTTTTTGTTTATATAAACATTGTCCTCATTTTTAAAACTATCAAATGTCTCCCTTTGAAGCAAAGTTTAAGTAGATTTGCTTGCAAACGCCTAGTAAAAGTTTGGGCTTTGCTGCCTACCTTCATGGAATGTGGGCAGCATGTTTTTTACCCACTTCTCTGTCCCTCCTATGGGACCTAGTGGGGACATGACACACAGGTTATGTTGGTTGCTAGATGGAGTGACAGTCCCATGTCTGATGCCTTCCACACCAGCTTATGTGATTGTGGCAGGCTAACTTCTTTGCTGGAAAGTAGGGTCAAATCTCAGGCCATCCGCAGTTCTTGAGAGTGCCTATAGATACTAGCAAGAGAGGCTCCTGATTTCCTTACTGTCCATTGCGCATTGTTTTTGCTGTTTTTTTCTCTCCTCCTCCTACACTCCCCCACTTCTATACACACATATGAGATGAAACTTCATAGGCTGGCACGTAAACCAAAGACAAGAATGAAAATTGTTTTGTGGGTTTAAATCCTAAGGAAAAAAGGGTGGGGGGCAAGGAGATGGCTCGGTAGAATAAACACTTCCCTAGCAAGCGCAAGAGCCTGAGTTCAATCCCCGGTTCTGCCAAAAAAAATTTTAAAAATCCGAAGGAATTACTTAACTAAGCCCAAGAAGGCCTACCTTAATGTTCTGAGTTTCTTATAAATAGTTCACATTATGAACTTTAATTATAGTAAAATTTCCTAACAATCTCTTATCTAGAAATCCACCTAAAATACCTAAATACTAACTGTATTTTAAGTAAACAATTCAAATAATTCAAACTTTAGCAGTACCAAATAAATATTTCAAAATAATAGTTATAATGACCTATATTTGATCAAAATATTCTTAATAGACCTTGATTTACCTTGTAAAATAATTTAAAACATATATGTGCCATATACACAGAACAATAAAAACATACAGCACTCCTTTTGATTTAAAAATCCAAATAATAAACATGATACACTGTAATGATGTATGTGAACTTTTTATTATTTATGAACTTTTTGAAGTTAACTAATTTTTTTTGTTTTTTAGCTTCTGTCTAAAGTGTTTGATGTTCTATGATTGAATTTAGAACTTAGAATACAATTGAACTTGTTTAGTATAACTAAATTCATTTAAAAACTATTGGTGGCATAAATATATATTTTAATTATGTACTGATTACAAAGATAAGACCTGTTTAAGTCATTTGTCAATTTTTATTTGTAGATCTCAACAAAATGTTTCTAAAAGGACATATTTAAAATTTTTGTTTACTTGAGTATGGAGCTTCATCTACTTAGTATATATCCAACTGCTTTCCTACAAAGTAAAAAATGTGAGGTAACAAGGGACAGAAAAAGATGCGTTGTTCGTGATAAATTTGAACCATATATTATTTTCTCCTGGGGCTCATTTTTCAAAAAGCATGAGCATTTGAATAATAAAATAATTGCTACATTCAGAATGAATATAATGGAAGATAAAACTGCTCTGATCAGTCTATTTGCTTCTGAGTTAAAGGGAAGGGAAATTATTTAAACTTAATGCATGGATAGTGCACTAAGGAATTGGTCAACCGATTTGAATTTCTGGCCTTTCAGTGTAGTGCATTAGAAACATTTACTCATTTATTTTCTTTAATTAAAATTTGATTCCTCTAATGTGATGTTGACATATAATATTTCTAAGAAAATCAGATATAGAGTAGATGTAGAGAAGTGAAATCTCTTCTGATTGCACATAACCTATCACCATTTCTTTGTAACTTGTATAAAATTCTCAAGCACCATAAGTGTCAAAATGCTTTTTTCCATTCCTAAATAAAAGCAATATTATTTGTCTTCTGCTCATTGTGTAAGCTGATTGAAAAGAAAACCAAAGAAAAGAATAAAAGAAGTATCAAACAGTGCAAACTCACACAAATCAGTTCAAATAAAACTAAAGCAGTGTTACAGTAGAACCTAATTTTACTAGTAGACGCAATTACTAAAATGTTTAAGTCTTGAAATAAGTCATGGTGACAAGATTTACATTGTACATGTCACCAAACGTTAGAAAGAGCTTAATTCCCCCCCCCCGAAAGATCGTTTTGAGATGATATAGCATAAATATTACACACACACACACACTATGTGAAAGGAATTCCAGTGCCCAGTTACTTGATTTCAAACCCTTGCTCTGTTCATCTTCAAGTATATGACCTTGAGCCACTGAGCCCTTTGGAATTGCCCTATTACAGATTGCCAAGGGTGCTGAACAATAAGATTAAATGTGTGCCCTATTGGATATTGTTTGTGCTTTGGTCTAATTGCTTCATACCCCTCCTTTTTCTACATTTTGGATTGGAAATTTTATCCTATGCCACTGTTTATTGTAAGTGTTAAACTTTTCATTTTTATAGGGGCCCCCAGCTAAGAGTTTGCCTTAAATCTCAGAGGTGCTATTTAAAGGATTTTGGTAAGCCTTAGAGATGGACAAATACATTTTTGTAAAGGAATGTGAAGGAATCTTTTGGTGGCCAAGGCAGAATGTTATATTTGTATCTAGATACACCCCCAGACCTTACGCCCCCATATGTGGGATTTGGGGAGGCAGGTGGATCATGGGATTGAGATATGCCACATGGGCTAACCCACTGATGAGTTGATAGCTGAGTGTGATGTTAGAAGGTGAATCCTGGTGGGAAGAGGTCACTAAGCATGGTATGGAAGAGTACACATGACACCCTCACAAAACTGTGTCTCAGTTCATGGCCTCAGTTATGTCCAGATTCCTTAGAGGCTAATTAATAATGGGAAATTCCTACAAGTTCACAGAAACTGCAGATGTCACACACACACACACACACACACACACACACACACACACATACACACACACAGGAGTAACCAACCCAAGAGCTTTATGTGGCCGCCCTTGCTGCTGCCCTGTCACCTGTCTCCGGCAGTCGCATCAGCATTCCCACATCACAACAGCTCACTGTACCACGTGCTCTTGGTTTTGTTCTTAAAGCCTGAAGATCCTTAAGAAGCCCCTAAAATGTCCTGCACCTTTTTTTTTTTTTTAAATTGCAGAACTGGGGATTGAACTCAGGCCCTTGCACTTGTCAAGGAAGCACTTATTTTACTGAGCCATCTCCTCGGCCCTTGTCCTGCACCTGCAGGCTTTATTAATACACTAAACTATAAAAATAGGTGTTTACAGGCATTTTTCTGACCATATCTGAATTTCACAGCTTTTTTCTTTACAACTCCCAAGAGCTTTAGGAATAAATTTCAGGTCCACTGTATATTCCTCCTCTTGCTTCCTCTTCGGCTCTTTCTGCTTCCTGCTGCCATGCCAAGAGCTCATTCTCTTTTGCCACATTGTCTTCCGTGGAGCCTTCCTTACTTTTAAGTATGAATTAAGACCTTTACAACGTGAAGAAAATAGGCCTTTCCTACTTTAAATTGTGGGTGTTGGGTATCACTTCTTAGCAATGAAAAAGTAATTAGAAATGGACCAAAAAGACTTCAAAAAACTGAATCAAGACATACGAACTTCTGACCTTTACAAAATTAACTCAAAAAATACCATATGCCTAAATGTAAAATATAACACTATGAAATTAGTGAAAACTAGTTATGAAAACTCCTTATAAATCTGGAGGACTATATGTTTGGCAATGAGTTTTGTATATGAAACCAAAGGCAGGAGACATGAAAAAAAGATAATTCTCTGTGAAAGATACTTTGAGGAGAAGAAGAAGCCATGAATGCAAAGAAAATATTTGCAAAAACATATATGATTATGGCAATGATGACAGTGAGGGAAAATAAGACCCTCAAAAGAGACCAAGTGCAGAGGAACAGGGAGCTTTTATTATGAGCTTGCCGCCAGTGCCCTGACTTTGGGTCAGGAGTCCCAAGTTGTTGGCCCCCTTCAGACTTTACCCCCAGGTTATATACTATTCAAGTTTCCATAGTAAGAACATTACCTGATTTTCAGGCATTTTACAGGAATGCCATACAATTTCCACAAGGTTGTATTTCCCAAAAACTTAACCATCTATCTGCCTGTCATAGGATAGTGTGGTTTAATGTTTGCCCTGTTCTCCAAATTGCTCTGTTTGTTCTTATTTTATGACCCTGTTTTTCTTGACATGTGTTTATGGTCAGCTACATGAGAGGGGGTAAGGGAGTGATTTTATTTGTAGTTTAAGTGAATTTAAGTGACCTTCTCTTAAAATGGAGACTTTTACCCCTTCACTGATAAAGTCCTATCCTGCATAATGTGTAACAAATTAATGTCCACCAGAAAGCAATGAGAATTGAAAATATCCAGAATATTTGAACTAACACCTAACTAAAGAAGATATACAGATGGCAAGTTAGCTTTGTGCAGTCGCAGTATCATAGCCAGTGAGGTTTTATCTGAGGCATGATTATGGCTAATTGAAGACTTTTCCCAGATGACAAGTTAGCAAATGATAAGATGCTGTACTTCATATATTATTAAAGAATTTCAAATAAGAACAGTGAGATCCCACTGCACACCTATTATAATGGCCAAACTTCAAAACTGCTAATAGTGAATGCTGGGTAAAGTAGGAACAAAGAGGAGCTCATTCATCTCTCGTAAAATGAAGAATGGCACATGTAAAATGAAATACAAAATTAAAAACAATTTGGTGTAGTAGTTTCATATAAAACTAAACATTTTTGCCATGTAACCCTACAGTCATAGTCCTTGGTATTTTCCCACATGGATTGAAAATGTAGGTAGACACAGATATCTTCACATGGATGTTTACAGTCATTTTCATTCATTAATACCAAGTTGTCCATTGGTAGAAAAGTGTATATATAAACTCTGTCTATACAGACAATAAACTGTCACTCAGTGTTAAAAGGCAGTGAGCCATCAAGCTGTGAAAAGACCAGTAAGAATTTTAGATGTATATTTATAAAAGAAGTCAACCTAAAGAGTTGCAGTCTGTATAATCCCAACTTTCTGACATTCTGGGAAACAAAAACTATAGAGACAGTAAAAAGATCAGCGGTTGCCAGAAATCAATGGAGGCTGAAATGAATACGCACAACACATCAGACTTGGAGGCAGTGAGACTGTTTTACTCCATGGTATGGCAATAGATGATATACGTTATTATACATCTATCAAAATCTGTAAGATGTACAATATTCGAGTATCCCTGACTGTAAACTATGGACTTTGGGTGATGGGGATAGGTCACTATAGGATCCTAGATTGTAATAAATGTACCACTTATTGTAGGACATTGATAGTTAGGGAATTTACATAGTGTGTACTAGAAATATATGGGAATTCTTTGTACTTTTTGTAAAATTTTGTTGTGAGTTTGAGTGCTGCCCTAAGGTAAAATCTTTTGAAAAGAGAAAATCAAATACCACATTTCTAACATTTTTCAAAGTCTAAGCACTGGGTTCAAGCTGCCCTGCTGGGATATGAGCAAGCTCTTAGGTTTGTCAGCACCTTTTCAAGCTCACTCTATTCTTTTACACTATGTGCCTGGTCATGGACTTTTGAGTTTGTGAAACTGCCTGGAGGAATTGTAATGGCTTCATTCCCTCCCTCATTAGTGCATCCCCCTTTGAGATGAAATACTTACGTTATAGTAGAAAAAGCCCTGACTGGAAGTCAGGGCACAGTTCATAGTAGTGGCAATTCCAGAATTCCAAATAGAAAAGAGTGATGGCAATTTGATTGAAAAAGTAACTGAGTTTGCATATTAAGTATGTGAATTTTTATATGGTCCTGCATTGGAGAATTGATGGACACTCAGGAGAAAGCTACTTCCAAAAGCATTTGTTAGCATTAACACTGGCTCAAACTTGACTATCACAAGGTTGTTATAGGACCTTAGGCTTTTCTCTGAAATATATATTTCACCACTGAACCCAAGATGGTAAGGTAAAGGCTACCAAGTCTCCACACCAACGCTATTAGCACTCTCTGGGAAAGTACTAAAACAGGATGTCAGGCACCTCCTCACACCTACAGAGTCTGGATTTTCACCAGTCTCCACCTGATTCACAGGTATATTATAATATGCAGCACTGACCTGCATTTTATTAAGTTCTCTGCCTGATGACTTAGTTTTGTAACAACAGAACTTCAGAATGAGACAGACCTAACCTGGAAATGCTCACAGTATCTATGTGCCGTTGGAGAAATTCTATGACTTTTCTGAAACTTTCGTATTCATTGACTTAAGCAATGTTCACGCATGCTTTATAAGGCTATTGTGCCATAAATAATAGGGCCCTCCCACAATGCCTGAAATGCAATAAGAATTGAGTACATTTTAATTCCACTGTCTTACCACTCTTTCCTGCAGGATCAATAGTCTACACATCCATGTCTCTCATTTCCTGCTGTAGACCTCATTTCCCACTGCTGATGTACCTAACTGAAAAGCACAGGCACAAAGCATTCAATTTTGCAGAAGTAGTATAACATTCTAAAACACTTATAGCTATTGTGTGCCAGTGACTAGAATTAAACCAGTCTTGGATGTGAAATATATCTTATAAATAAATAAACCAGCTTCTTCATTACTGTCAATTTGCCTACAGACAATCAAACTAACATTTTGCTTTTTATATTATCAAAATGATGCTGTTTTGTGGAGGCAAGATGCAGGGTCCCTAGAGTATTATCTCAAAACAGTGAGATTGACCCAATTACCTATTAAGTGTTACAGTCTTTCAAAGTAACCCTGAAGAACTCTGGTTAAAGAGCTGTTAAGTGAGAAAAATGTCTCCCAAAACATTGTTTTTTGGTTAATATTATTCCATTGTATTTTGAGTTGGTATGTTTTGTCTATTACTGAATGTGTTTTTATTCAAAGATCGCTCACTTATCTTTATACTCTTTATTTTGAATTCACTATACTGTGACTTTTCTGTAAATCTTTTATGAACAAGGTCTCTGGTGGGTCCACTTTAATTGGTTAAGAATTATCAGCAGAGAACACTGTCAAAACTCTAGACAGGATTTCTTTTCAAAACTCGCGGCACAACAGTTTTTGCAGGGATAAGGTGTCTCGCTGCAGATAAAAACAAATGATGTTCTCCTGCCACAAACACTATTTGAACTTGACTTGTCAAAACAAAAAGGCTTTCAAGTATTCCATTAGCAATTATACTCTAGAACAGCTTTGTTTTATAAAACTGAATTATTCTTGTTAGAATTTTGACAAAACTGGTTGAAAGAAAGAAAAGGATTGGCACTCTGTGGTAATAAAATATTCTTGTAGTTATTCTTTCAGGGCACAGAAGGTATGAAACTCAAGAGCCTCTAAAGGTTTTCTTCTGTCATCTTGCAAATCTAAACAACAATTTTATTATCCAGCTTGAAAAGGAAAAGCACACATTCTCTTGTTACATAGATGTGGTTTTTTTTTCCCACCCCCAGATTAATGTCTAACTCAGAGAATTGGTGATTGAGTTTGTGTCTGTCTACTTCTCCTTTCCCTCTTCCTTCCATTCCTGTCCCACTCTTATGAGGGAAACTTCTCAGTCCTTTCCCCATATTTGTAAATCACCACAGGAATGGATACTACATAGATGCTGCAAAGTGTATGATATACTCTGTGTTCCCAATTAAAAGTGTTACTCTAAGGAACATTGTATGTTTAATTCTAAAAACATCTTTACTGTTGTACATTGTCAGAGCTATTTTACATTGCTTATAAAACCATTTCAAAGTAAAATGAATGTTCAAAGTCAAGACTACACTGAAAATTAAATTATGGGCACTGTTCTGTGTGCTTTCTTAAGTGGCATGAAGAAAAAGTAAACTGATTCTAACATTACCATGAGTTGCAGATCATTAGTGATGTACCCATCCTGTGAAGGTGCTCATATTAGGCACTGCAAACCTAATACTGCATCAGCAGTTTGTTGATTGTCTGTAGTTGTTGGTTCACCCTTCCAATTCCCTTCATTATTCTATTGGATATAATACCCTTTTGCTGGTCAGGATATATGAACAAGTTCTGCTAGCTTTTAAATTTTATTTTGAACTGGCACAATTGATTGTCGCAATTAAACTTGTATTACTTTTAAAGTACACATTGTTTCATCTTATCTTGTGTTTGAACTGTGCTTACAGATGTTTTCAGATCTTTTGATCTTGGATTTTAGAACTATCACTATCAGTCCCTTTCTTTAACCCCAGTATATCTAAATTTAGATTTCCCGCAAAGTTGCTTTCACCCACGCAACTCCTAATCAGTAGTTAATAGAGAGGGCTTTCCCCACCACTTGTGCCACATAATAGATACATTTTCACCAATGATGAGACCACTGCTGCCCACTCCAAACACTGATGCCTTCCTCTTTTGAGATTCTGATCTGCTCTAGGAAAATGGCTTAAAGGGTCAGGAATAGTTGAAAGAACTTGCAGGGGGACAATTTCTCTATATCTCTTTCACCTGGGAGATTTTTCATAAGCCAGCTCAGAACCCCTGTGCTTGGTATGCAACACAGAAATAACTAGGTAAGTCTCCCATAAATTGAATTGAACTGACCATGGATTTGAAGTTACTGCCTTCCCTGCTGAGTTAAAGCCAAATAGAGCTGCCTCCCTGGGCCAGGCTTTGATCAGTAGCGTGGTACTTTCCTTTACCTGACTTAAATGCATCCAGTCCCAAGCACTGGTTTTATTTAATGTTCTTATTCACTTCACTGGAAATGCTTTAACTCTGGCACCTGCTGGCTGTGAAAGTGATTAGGATTTCATGGGACCAGAGCATTTCATTTCTACTAAGCCACACCATGGCCCATAAATTAACACAGGATTATGCTTCAGCATTTACTCTGCAGGCTTGTTTTGAACTGAAAAGAAAAGGCAATTGAAGGATGAAGAAAAAATAAAGAAAATGATAAGATGAAAAGTGAACAGTTTCACAGGATCTGACAGTGTATATTAGCATAAGCACTTTCTTAGGAAGAAGCTAAGAAACCACTACACCACTGTACTTTGTTAGCACTGATAAGCATCATCTTTTCCTTTCAAACCCAGATTCATTTTACATGTGGAAAATATCTCACCCTCTGTCAAAATATATATTGGTAATCTTAAGTGTCTGTGAAAGCCAGTTCAGCAGTTGGACTCACAATCCCAGCTGAGCTCAGCCTTTCAGGCAATCTCAAAGCGCCAGCAATATGAGGAAAGCCATCCCAGACCATGCAGGGTGCTCTGTGAGAAGCCGGGTGCTAGCGAAGGACCATTCTCAAGAGAAGCGGGAGAATCATTCTGCTGTGCTCTGTCTTAACTCTCATGGTTATAAATAGTTACAGGTAGTAAGCATTTGGTCAGCAAACCATGACCCATAGGTCAATTCTAGCCCACTGCTGTTTTCATATGAGCAGATCCTACATTATAAGAGTTGAGAAAAAATAATATTTGTCATATAAGAAAATTATCTGAAAGTCATATTTCCATGTGCAGCAGCAAAGTTGTATGAGAACACAACCATATTCATTAAAGAATTTCAGTGTTACTGATGACTGCTTTTATCTTACAATGATGTAGTGTAGTTGCAACAGAGATCTAAAAATATTTAGTATATGACTGTTTACAGAAAAAAATTATCAACTCCCATTTTAAATCATTAAATTTAGTGAATTTGTTACATAATAATCAATATTCAGCAGCAGGAATCAAATTCAAGCATCAGTACTAAATTCACTAATGGAATAGATAAAATCAAATTTACTATAACAATTACTTAGGCACATGCTTTTATACTTAAGATTCAAAGGAAGCTAAAATTTGACCAAAGTAAATATTGAACTACTAGATCTTTTTTTCCCATTTATTGCATATAATGGAAACACTTCCTCAAAGAGGAATAGGATGAATGTAACATTCCCTGAATTCCTTCCACCATATTTGAGACACTATTAGGTAATGGAGTAGCAATAGCATACATTTTTGTTTGTTTGTTTATTTTGTGTGTACGTGTGTGTGTGTGTGCAAAAAGGGTTTCTCCACACAGCTCAGACTCGTAATGATCCTCCTGTTTTCTGCCTCCTTAGTGCTGAGATTACAGGCATATGCCACCACATCTGGACTCCATCACTGGCTCAGTGTGCCCAGGGATTGGGCCGGTGTGGCATCCAGTGCCAGGGATGGAACCCTGGCCTCTGTGCTTACCTAGCAAGTGCTTAATCTGCTGAGCTATCTCTCTGGCCCTTAACAATGGTATATAAAAAGAGGTAAAGATTCTGCCTTCTTCAAATCAGCAGTCCAATGAAAAAGATAACCAGTGATCAAATAATTTCACAACACATTCTGTAATAGGTTTATAAAAACATTCAGGCAGTGGTTTGCTAACCATACCCAGAAAATCTGCCCTTGATTTTGTGACACCCAACATTTACTCAAAGATGTAATACTGAAACCATGATCCTAATCATAAATTGGAGGTAACTAGGCAAATGGAATGAAAACACTAACAAGGGGAAAGCTTTTTTGACTGAAAGGGTATGGTATATTAGAGTAAGTGGGACGTTTCCGTAGTTAAAGGCAAGAAAAAAAGTACAAGCTATGGAGTTAGTAGGCTGGGGCCCACTGTCATGCTGATTTTAATTTTTTATCCAATAAGTTTCTGAAACATTTTAAGAAGTGATCTGGGGAAAGAGATGAACCTTTGGTTTAATATAACAGTATTCACATTTTGAAAATGCATTGCACAATGTGGAAAAACTGGTCAGGGTAAAAGAGAATTGTATCACACAGAATAGAAAACAAGGATTATTGATGATAACCTGTGTTGAAGAAATAATTTAAATCTCCCAATCCTGTCAGAAATTCTCTTCCCACAGCAAGAACAGGAAATTTTTTTTGTTTCACTTTTGAACAAGCATTAAGTCAGAACAGGGTATACATCATAAGTAATCTAAGAAATTACAAAGATGGAGAGAAATCTTATCTTCTTACATATCCAAGCAGATCCAACCAATTATATACACAGAATGGTCTCGAGATAAAGAATAACTAGTCCTCAAATAATAACTCAATAGCACCATTTGTCACGCATAGTTTATCCTAACTGTTCCTGATAATTAGGGTGACCATGTATTCCTAATAATTGGCCTTGTCTAGGCAAGGGAATACCAGTCTGTATATTTAATGACAGGAAGCAATGTTGCAATTTGGAGTTACCCACCACTCATGGAAGTTAGGTTCCCACCCTAACTCAGAAATAGGAAGGTCCCTGAGAAAAAGTTTCTTAGGTGATAAAGCTATAAAAGTCTTATGTAATTTCAATAGGATAATGTACATTTCAAAGAAGTGAGAAAGTACCAGTTTTCTAAAGCAAGGGCTTGAAGGAAAGGAAGAGGACAGCAGAATCTCACCTCTTACTCCACCTGCTTTCCCTGCTAGGGGCCAAACCCAGGGCCACTGATCATGTTCCATACCAGCCACTTTTTAAGTTTTATTTTGAAACAAGGTCTCATAGAGCTGCCCAGGCTGGCCTTCAGTTTGAAATCCTCCTGTTTCTGACTCAAGTAGCTGGGATTATAGTCCTGCACTATCATGCCCAGCATCACCTCTTACTGGCAATAAGGAGACTTGGGCTTCTTGTTTATCATTTGTATTTTTCCCTGAAGTTGTCCAAAGGAAAACAGAATGTATTTCAAAAAAGATGGAGTGTTAAGGAATTAATAGTATGCATTGAATTTAAAAGCACAGAAATCATTAGTGACTTTAATGAGGACTTTTCTAAGATAACTTAGAGCAGTAGCCATATGGAGTGCACTAAAGATGACTGTAGGTGGGAGAATAGAAACTAAATAAAAAGCATGTCAGCCATTGAATGAGGTTTGCCTGTGAAGAAAAAATAGGGAGATACCTGGAGGGAAATGATAGCAAAACTTGACTGCTTTTACTTAAGAGAAGTAACTGAACATGTTCAAAGTCAATGAGAATTATCCAGAGGTAAAGGAAATGTGAAAATTTAGGAGAT
This sequence comes from Octomys mimax, assembly GCA_002564305.1. Taxonomy (NCBI): domain Eukaryota; kingdom Metazoa; phylum Chordata; class Mammalia; order Rodentia; family Octodontidae; genus Octomys; species Octomys mimax. The sequence goes on along the minus strand of NDGM011105787.1, from coordinate 2,143 downwards.
AGAAGTAATAGCTAATGGTGGGAGACTCCTTGGCAAGTAAAACAGGACAGGACTGTGGCTCAGGGAGAAAGAGTAAAGTCTTGCAAATGAAGAGAGGCCAAGTGCATGCAGGCAGCCCTATAAGTTTAAATGCATGAAAGACTTTAATGAGAGCCTTTTAATGGACTGTAGATTTTGTATGTATAAAAGTACTACTTACAAAATGTGTGAGCTGGGCCAGGGAGATAGCTCAATACATAAGCAATGCCTCTCCTGGCAAGTGCAAGGTCCTGAGTTCGATCCCTGGATACTAAAATAAAAGTGTTAGCTGGAGAGATGAGAGACATGAGCGGAGAGAAGAAAAGACAAGAGGAGAAGAGAGGGGAGAAGAACTTGTACTCTACGGAAAGAAACACTGTTTCTGGAGGCCTGGAACACATTGGAATTGTGGAGATTGGAGAGAGGAGTTGTGAAATTTCTGGAATAGTCATTGCAGAGATACAAACACTGAAGTGTGGTGGATGGCAAGAAACCTGAATACCAAGTACCCTAGTTCCTCTATTCCTACTCTCTGGGCTCCTACTGCTCTTTGGGGTGGGGGGCGGGGGGCACAGTTGGAGAGGAACCTGAAGGGTTTAGTCTCCCTTGGCACAGAATTGAGAAGACAACATAGTAAGGGGTGGGGTAATTGAGTAAGTGCATGCTTCCTATTAAATCTTTAAATTCTGAATTTACGACACTGTGTCCTTTACACACAGGCAAAGCAGGGATCACTAAAGCACACACCAAGAAGGTGCCAAACCCAGAATCCTCCCAGGATGACTCTGCTGCTTTTGTTTTTGCTCTTCTGTGTCCTTCTCAGGTTTCTTTTCTTGGGTCTCTATCTTGAATTTTTATTTTCTTCCAAGTATTGTCTAGACCTTATTTTTTTATGTCTTTGGTACAAGATCTTGCAGGATCTACAGGATCTCACTACATAGATTGGACTCATAGTGAACCACCTGTGTTCAGCTTCCCAAGAGCTGGGATTACAGGCGTGCGCCACTACATCCAGTCTCAGTCACCATCTCAGAGCTCCCCGGGGCTAGAGCCAGCATAGCACACTGGCGATTGAACCCCTGGCTGCTGCGCTCTGCCTAAGCAGGTGCTTTAGTGTGCTGAGCTATCTGGCTGGCCCTCTTACTTTTTCTTTTCTTTCTTTTTTCCTTTTGTTTGTTAAACCGGGGATTGAACTCAGGCCCTTGCACTTGCCAGGGAAGTGCTTATTCCACTGAGCCATCTCTCATATGATTCCTTGGCTTGTCTCATCTACTCCTACAGCACCCACATCTAGCAATGATGTGACAACTCCAAGATGGCTCCTCCCTCTCTCTCTCTCTCTCTCTCTCTGTCTTTCTATCTCTCCTTTCTCTCTCCCTCTCTCTCTTTCCCTCCATTTCTCCCTCCCTCTGCTTTCTCCTCTTCCTCTACTCCTCTTCTTTGTTTCTGAACATCTCTCTGAAACCATGAATGCAAATGTCAACAGGCCTACAGGAAAGTGTCACTGTAATGCCTCAGTCAACCCAAACTCATCAAATACAAAGTAACTCATTTTGTCCATGAGGTATGTTCCTTTTAGCATGTCTCCTGTCTCAAGCAAGGACAACTATATTCAGTCAGTTTCTCAGCAATCTTAGCACTCAGTTCTCCAGCAGAATTTACATAGATACATCGATATGCAGGCAAAAAAGTCATGATTTCTCATTATCTTCATGAGAAGCTAATTAGACTACCCGTCATTTTCTGTTAGTAGATGATTCCAGCAGCTATTTGATATTTTCGCCTCTCTAGTTATGGATGTTCTATGATCCATTCTCTAAACCACAGCCAAAGTAAATCTTATTATTGTTCACATGAGAGTATTCATATAATTGTTTAGTAATTACATAGACTTTAAGGCCCAGAAAATTCCTTAATATGAAAATGTGTCTTAATATGGTTTTTGCTGGCATCACCTATTTGTTGGAGAATTCCTCCATCCTCACTTTGGCCCTATAAAGGGCCAAAGATATGCCTGCATATCTTTTTCTTGCCCAGATAAAAACTTTTCACCCTTCACGTTCTATTTTCTTTTTTTTTTTTTTTTTTTTTTTTTTTTTTTTTTTTTTTTTTTTTTTTTTTTTTT
>NDGM011105783.1:0-12536 GCA_002564305.1 Octomys mimax | reverse complement strand
TCTCTCTGTCTCTCTCTCTCTCTGTCTCTCTAAATAAATAAATAAATAAATAAATGTTTAAAATAACAGAAGTAATGGAACTCCTTATATAACACTAACCCGTCTAGACTAAATTTTGACTAGGGTAGGCTAGAGAACGAGCACAATATATACAACTATGAGCTGATTTGAGAATCACCAATTCCAAAAGATATATGTGACTTTCATTCCTACAATAAACTGTAATGACCTAAACCAGTTAATATATTGCACAATGGCCTTCAGTCTACATCACACTTACAAACAACTGGGTGATTTGAAGAACAATTATTTGCTCAATAGTTCTTTTGACTGGAAGCTCATAGTCAAGGAAAAATTATTCCTCTTGGTTTATATATGTCCTCTTCTGAATGTGCCCTTATACATGGTCTTTGTTTCCTCTGTGAATATTTAGAGAGAGAGAGAGAGAGAGAGAGAGAGAGAGAGGGATGGACAGATGGATGGACAGACAGACACACAGAGACACAGAGATAGAGATGGAGACAGAGACAGAGACACAGTCAGAGAGACAGAGGGCATTTTGTTCTCTCTTCTTATGATTATTATTATACTGATCTTATACAATTAAAGCTCTGCCCTTATGTTTTAATTTAATCATTATTGTCTCCTGGAAACTTCATCTCTAAATATGGTTATCTTGGGGGTTAAGGCCTTCAACATATAAAGCTTTCTGGTATAATATATAGATCCCATAACATTTCCATAAAAACAAAATAGAAATAGCTGTCAAAATGCAAATGAACTCAATATCAGGAAATAATTTTAAAAACAGATTCTGAAAATTCCGATGTACAAAGAATTGCGTAAATCTAGACATTCAACTGAAACAAAAAAGCACTAACATGAACATTATGGAACAGACTTTCTTTTTTGTTTACTTTCTTAAAGTTTCAATAGTATAAATGTGTGGTGTGTAATGATCACACTCATTGTAGGAAATGCACAGAATATATTTAATTCTTTTTCCTACTTCCCTCTACTCTTTTTTTGTCAGCATCACATTTGTGGTAGCTTGTGTTTGTATTATGGTTTGTGTCTTGTTGAACCCCAAAACCTCATGCACTCATGGGGCAGAGACTTCCTACAGTTTGAGATTAACTCATGATCCACTTGGATTATGGGTCTTGGTACTTCTGTGTGTGTCAGAACTCTCCCCAACCTGGGAAAAATAGCCAGAATGCAACTTAGGAGAGACAGACTTTGTCCCTGTTGCCCTTGTTGCTGTTGCGACTTCTCTTGCTCTTTGCCACTCCCATGAACTGCTGCCCTCTGCCACGTGCTGCCCTATTTTGGAGCGAGCCAAGTATGGACTGAAACCTCCAGTAACTGTGAGCTAAATAAACCTTTCCTTCCTTCAGTTTGGGTATTGGGTATTTGTTCCAGCAACGAGCGAAGAGTAACCGAGACAGTTCGGATGTTCCACACAGCCTCATGCAATCATGTGGGTGAAGTTTCTTGGAAGTGGCTAAATCTAGAGTCTGTGATTGGTTCATTATCTAGTGTTGGCACTGGGGACATAAGTGTTACATGTGTCCTAGGGCAGGTAGCCTGTATGCAATAAAAGGGAGGAAAAGAGGCTTGCTCCTCCTCTGTCTTCCATCGCCACTAATTGTTGCCCCTCCACACGTTCATCTTGCCTTGGTGCCAGAAAATAATGTGCTGGAAGCTCCATAAACTGTGAGTTCAGTGAACCTTTCCCTCTTTAACTTTGGGTGTCATGTATTTTGTTTCAGCAATGAGAGAAAAGCACCTAAGACATTTATTTATTTTATAAACTATACATTTAATTTGCATTCATTTAAATTAGCTATATTCATAAGCCAAAATCAGATATAAAAGAAATAGGTCAATAATACTAAATCAAAACAATAAAAAAAATAATAACACTAAATCAAGTTACACTTTCAGATATATTGTCCTTAACGGTTTACCATAACTCTTTTCTCTCCCTCTAATTGGCTATTATCTTTCCTTTTAAATGCAATATATATCTATATCTATATCTATATCTATATGTATCTCTCTCTATATATATATAGAGAGAGAGAGAGAGAAAAAAAGTTTTTTATATAGAAAATTATGAGATATTTAAGCTTGTATGTTTGATTTACTTCATTTAACATTATGGTTTCAAGATTCACCTATTTTCCCACAGATAACTCTAGTTTTTCTTTGTACATGTCAAATTACTTCTCCATTTTGTATGAATACCACGTTTATCACTTAATCTGTCGATGAATATATAGGCTACTTCCAAGATTTAACTGTCAGAAACTTAAGTATGTATATCTCGCTAAAGTATGCTGCTTTTAGCTTTTTCAGAAAGATGTCTAGAAAAGAAGTATCAGGACAAAATGAAATCTGTACTTTTAGTTTTCTGAAGAACCTCCATAAAGATTTTCACCATCCTACCATTTGCAATCCAACAAATAATGAAGAAGGAGTCCTGTTGCCCATGACCTCACAAGCATTTATGGTTGATCAATGTCTAGAGAACAGCCATTACTTTTAAAATGAGATGAATTTCAGTGCTGTTTTATTTTGTCGTTCTTAAATTACTAGCAATGTTTATGTACTTACAGACTAGTTATAGTTCTTAATCAAATCAGTCTTAATTCATTTCAGATGTGAATATTTTTTATTGGCTTTTCAAATTTTAAGGGATTTTTTGTTCTTCACTATATGGTCTTCATATTAATCCTTTGTCTGAAAAGTAAAAAAAAAACAAAAAAACAAACAAAAAAAAAACCCAATATTATCCTCTTCCTGGATGGGGAGAATCAAAGAGTGAAAATGGCCATATTTTTCAAAACTTAAAGCTGATTTTTATTTTGCAATAACAATCAAGTAACCAAGAGCATCCCTTTCAGGGCTGGAAAAATAGCTCAGGAGATTAAAGCACATGCAAGCAGGTACAGGATTCAGGGGTTCAATCCCTGGGCCTGCTGTGCTGGCCCCGGCCTGACCCCAACTCGAGGGACGCTGAGATGGCAATTGAGACAGGGTGTGGCGGTGCGAGCCTGTGGTGGTCTCAGCTCTTGGGAGGCTGTAAACTGGTGGGTCTCCACTAGTCCAATCTAGTGGTGAGACCCTGAATACCCTATAGACCCTTCTTTAAAATGTAATAAATAAATAAATAAATACAAGCAAACCTTTCAGAACTAGAGAAAGCAATCCTAAAATTCATGTGGAACCACAACTGAGCTAGAACAGCAAAAGCAATCCTGGGCAACAGTGGCAAAGAGGAGACATCACAAGCCCTGATTTAAAGTTAAACTACAAAGCCACAATGATAAAAACAAAAAGTATTAACAAGAAAATACTTGAGGATCAGTGGAACTGAATAGAGAATGCAGAAACTATTCAAGCAAACTCAGGTAACTTATTTTGAATGAGGGGTCAAATTCTTTCGCTCACAAAAGATCAAGAGTGCTGGCATGAACTCCATTTGTAATACTGAAGATTGAACCTAGACCCATATTTCTCTACATGCACTATCTCAAAATCAAATTGGATCAAAGATCTAAACATTGGTACATAAATATTTAATCTGATGAGAGATGACATACATAAAAGCACTTGAAGACATAGTTGTACAAAAAGGCTTTCCAAACTGAACAACGGTAATGAGAAAAACTAGAAATAAAAAATGGGATTATAAGTAATTTAAAAGCTACTGAACAGAAAAGGGAATCCCAGTGAATGACATAAAAAAATCACAGGATGCCACTTCTTTTTAAACCAAAGTCTTTACTTTCTCATTCAGTGAGAAGTTATGTGAAACATTGTGATGTTACCCAGATTTTGGAATTATTTTCAAAAATTATTTAAGCCATTATGATCACACTTCATAACGTATGGCCAAAAATTATTAGAGTTAACAGAAAATGAATATATTCTAGTAGAAACATTAGAAATAATTGAAAATGTTATATAGTTATCCTGCAAGTTACTTTTATCTAGTACAAAAAAAGATGGAATAAGTGTCAGATTGAAGAGAAAGTGAATAATTCAGTAAAAGTAGTAATAGTTCCAATAGATCTACAAAAGATTGTCTAACAGGATCCAAGTTTCATTTATTTCTTAACCAAATTCATGTATTTGCCAGAACCTTTAATGTGATCATATTACAAAAGAGTCATTTTATTTTACTTTGAAAATTAAAGAAAAAATTATAAAACAAAATTTCAAAACAAAATAATAAATAGGTAACAATGGATAATCAATTGAGCATTCTTCTCTTCATTTGGAATACAGATACCAGCATTTAATTGTCCAAACAATATCATCACAAACCTTTCTTTTCAATGTACTAATTTCACATGTGGGTATAGTTTATTTCACTTATGATTATGGTCTAATGTTGCATCCATTTACCTATAAAAGGTTCCAGTTTATCCTTCTTAATGGCTGATTAATACTCCATTGTATTAAAAAGACTACATCTTTTTAATCCACTCCTGAGTTAATGGGCATTTGGATTATTTCCAAGCTCTAGCTGTTAAAACTTGTGCTGCTATAAACATAGAAGCACCTGTACGGCTCTTGAATGAGGTTTTCATTTCTTCTGGGAGATAACCAGAAGAGGAACATCTGGATCCAATAGGACCTCCAATCTTAGTTTTTGGAGGAATCTCCACAGTAATTTCCACAGTGATTGCCTAGTCTACCCTCCTTCCAACATTGGAGAATGGTTCCTTTCTCCCCACCATCAATCCAGCATTTGATATTGGTTGATTTCTTGCTAATAGCCTTTCTTTGGAGGATCAGATGGAATCTCAGTGTTGCTTTAGTTGGCATCTCTCAAATGACTGGTATTGTACTTTTTATCATATATTTTTTTGCTGTTTATATTTCTTCGTCTGGGACATGTGTATCCATCTCAGGTGCCCATTTTTGGATTGTGTCTTTGAATTGGAGAGGTCTGATTTTTTTGAGCTCCTTATTTGTTCTCCATAAAAATCTGAGGAGCAGCTGGAAAACTCCTGTTGCTCACATTATAGGCTATCTTTTCACTCTGTTGGCAGTTGCTTTTGCTGTGCAAAAGCCTTTCAATAAGATGTGATCATAGTTGTTCATTCTTTGATACAGCTTTTGTGCAATTACAGTTTTATTCATAAAGTCTTGGCCTACAACAAAATCTTCAAAAGTGTTACTTGCTCTATCTTCCAGAATATTTTTTTTCTGTTTTAATATTTAGATCTTTGATTCATTTTAACTTTAGTGCACAATGAAAGATGAATTTATACTAATTTTCACCATGTACAGAGCCAGATTTTTCAACATCACTTATTAAAGAGGCTATCTAGCTACCAGTGAATCTGTTTGAGACCTTTGTGAAGGATAAGATGTTTAAGTATTTCTAGAGTTCTTTCTGCATCTTCTCATCTACTCCATTGATCTCTGGGTCTGTATTTTTATGCCAATACCGTGCTGTTTTATTGCAGTAGCTTTATAGCATAATTTTTGAGTCAATGATTGTAATGGCTTGTGCCCTAATTTCATTGCCCCTGATTACCTATGATATTGTACATCTCTCTGGTACCAAATGAATTTTAGGATTGTTTTCTCTGTTTCTGTGAGATATCATATAGGTATTTTGATAAGAATTTCATCAAATCTGTATAACAATTTTGATAGTATGGCCATTTCCACTGTATTGGTTACTGCTACCAAGGAGCAAGGGACATTTTTCCATTTCCTGATATCCACCGCAATCTTTTTTTTTCAGAATAGTGTGCTTTTCAATATAGAGGTCTTTGACATCCCTCGTTAGAATGATTCCTAGGTATTTCATTCTTTTTTTTTTCTTTGGATGCCACCTTGAAAAGTGTTTTTTCTCTAATTTCTCTCTCAGTGAGTTTCTTACTTATGTACAGGAAATCCATTGATTTTTAATTGTTGATATTATATCAAGATAAGCTACAGAATTTTCTTATGAGCAGCACTTTTAGTGGAATTTTCTGTTTCATCTAATACAGAACATCATTTCATCTGCAAATTATGATAATTTATCATCTTCCTTCCATATCATTATTCCATTTATTGATTTAGCTTGTCTAATTTGTCTGGCTAAAGTTTCCAAGACTTTGTAAGAGTGGAGACAGTGAAAATCCTCGTCTTGTCTTGATTTTAGAGGGAAAACTTTCCATTTTTAACCATTTAGTATTATGTTGACTGTTGGTTTGTCATAGATTGCTTTTATTAGATTGAAATAAAGACAATCCATTACAATTTCATGTAGGTTTTTTTTTTTTTTAATCATGAGTGGGTGCTGGACTTTGTCAAAGTCTTTTGTCCAGACTCTGGTAATATGGTACATTACATTTATTCATTGACATACATGTATGTCAATCTTTGCATCCCTGGGATGAATCCTACTTGGACATAGTGTATCCTTTCCTTTTTTATTTTTAATTCATTTATTTGATATATGATCTCACTGTGGAGTTTTAACGGGTAGTGATCTTCCTGTCTCAGCCTCCCTTAGTGCTGTGATTACAGAAGTGTTCAACCATGCCCAATTTCTGAGCTGGCATGGCACACCTAGGGTTCAGGGGCTGCACAGCATCTGGTACTGGGAATCAAACTCTAGTCCTTGTGCTTTCCAGGCAGGCACTTAGACCGCCAGGCTATCTCCCCAACACTTGTACAACTTTTTTGATGATTCATTGCATCCTATTTACCAATATTTTACTAAGGATTTTTGCATATATGTTCATTAAAGATATTGCCCTATAAGTTTCTTTCTTAGCTGGGTCCTTCTGCTTCAGTATCAGGGTAATGTTTTCTTCCAGGAGCAAAATTGGGATATTGCTTTCCTTTCAATTTCATAAATGAGTTTTCAAAGTTGAGATGCTGTTTTCTCTAAATTTCTTTTAGAATTCAGCAAAAAAACCATCAGGGCCTAGGATTTTCTTTGTTGTTAGGTCTTAATTACATCATAGATTGATATTGATTTATTTAGGATTTTTATAGCTTCCTGATTCAACTTTGGTATTCAAACACACTTAGGATTCGCCAATATTTGTGCATTTTCTATTTAATTAGAATATGTGTTTTCAAACTAGGTATAGATGATCACTTGGATTTCTGTAGGATCCATCATGATTTTACCCTTTTCAATCGTAATTGCATGGACTTGACTCTTCTTTTTTTTATAAGGTTCTATAAGATTTTTTCAATTTTGTTTAATCAAGCATATAACACATTCTTCAATTCACTGTTTTGTTGTATCTTGTGTTTAATCTCCAACACATTAATTTTTGCATTGATTATCATTTCTTCCCTCATAAGAGACATTTTGTCTTAGTCTGCTCTTTTTTTTCCAAGTTTGAAATTCACTATGAAGTTGTTTATTTTCTTTTGTACTATTTCACTGATATGGGTATTTGCTGCTATAAATTTCCCTCTTAGGACTGCTTTCATTATGTCCTATAAATTCCATTGTGTTGTATTCTCATTATCATTTAATTGTAGAAATGTTCTAACCCTTCTTTAATTTTATCTGTGACCCATTAGTCGTTCAGGAATTTAGTTAACACGTCTGCATGATGTGTGTTTTTTTTTTTCTTTTTGGTTTCTTTGTCAATTGGTTTTCAATTTCATTGCACTAAGATCTGGTAATATGAACAGCATTGTCTTAGTTCCTTCACATTTTCTTGCACATGTTCTATAATCTAGTATACAGTCTATTTTGCAGAACATCATGTGTGTATCTGAGAAGAATATGTATTCTCATGCTGTGTCATGGAACACTCTGTAGACATTTACTTCATTCATTTGTTCAGCAATTTGTTTCAGTTATATTTCATCATTCATTTTTTACCTAGTTGATATGTCTTTTTGTGTCAGATTGGTATTGAGATCCCCCAGTATAACTGAACTAGCTCTTATTTAATTTTTCATGCCCATTTATATCTGTTTTATATAGGTGGGTGCATTTGTATTTGCTGCATATATATTGATGATTATTATCACTTTCTCTTGGATTGTTCCCTTTACAAGGAAGTAGTGACCTTCTTTGTCTCTCTGAAATAGGATTGGGTTGAAATTGGCTTTGTTTCCAAATGCAATGCACACCATGGCTTTTTTCTAGGTTTGTATGTCATGGAGCATTGTTTTCCATCCTTTGATTTCCAGTCTATGAATTTGTTTTTGAATTTAATATTTTTTGCACGACACATATTGTTTCTTGGTCCATTCTGCCAATCCGTGTGCTTTCATTGGTGAATTGACACCATTAACTTTGGTGGTTGTAACTGACATGCATTGATTTTCCTTGTCATGTTATTTTCCTATCGTTGGCTCCTCCTTTTATCCTCTTTCTGTCTGTTTGCCTGCTCTAGTGGATTCCTACTGTGGAGTTCACAAAGTTGTAGCCCTTGTTATCTCTTTCTAGAATGCACTTCAAAACATTTCAGAGTGCTGGTTTTATGGTCATAAATTTTCTCAGATGTTTGCTTATAGAAATATCCTATTTTTCCATCAGTTTTAAAAGCTTGTTTACTGGGGAACATCAATCTTGGCTGAAGGTTGTTTTCATTTAGATCTTGAAATACTTCACTCCAAGTTCTCGTTGACTTGAGGGGTTGTGCTTAAAAGTTGGCTTTGATTCTGTTAGGTTCACTTTATAGATGATTTGTTTCTTTTCCCTAACAGCTTTGAAGATTATATTTGGTATTGAATTTCTGGAATCCTGACTATGATGTGCCTCATAGGTGGATTTCTTTGCTTGTTTGTATTTAGTCATGGCTAACTGGAGTTCTATATGCCTCACTTAACTCTATTCTATAGGTTTTTTTTTTTTTCCTACCAGGGTAGTTTTTGCTATGTGGATTGTGCTATTTCCTTACTCATTGACTCAAATCAGTCTTAAGTTAGTCTTCTTGACCTCATCTAGCAGCTGCCATATTGATTTTTTCATGATTCCTTGCTATTTTAAAAAATGTTTTATTTTATAATCCTTAACTGTAAGCCTCAAAATTCAATGGAATTTTTATTCTCCTACATATATGCTTGAATCTGTGTCATGAGTTCCACTTTTTTCCTATGCTGCATGCACATTCAGAGATTATATTATTTTCTTAAGCCCCTCATTTTTTTTTGTTCCTATATGCTATAGAGTCAGTAAGTATGATTTATGTTGTGGATACTATCTCTGCAGTTATCTGATAAAATATTTCAGATTTGATTTTTTAGAGCCTCATTCAATTGCTTTGTGGTTACCACTTTAGAGAGGCCAAGGGATTGATTTTCAGATCATTTCACCTCAGTGCCTTCCAGGGGCTCTTCATCTTCATTCTTCATTGTGATTTACAGTAAAAGGAGCATATCAAGTGCTGTTTCAATCCTAATGCTGCATCTTCCCCCTCCTCTGGGCGTCACAGACAGCTCTCTCAAAACCTCAGCTATGTACGCCTAATCCTACTATTATATGGGTCTTCACAGCCAAATTTGGAGGAAGTTGAATCACATGATAAGGAAGGAGACAGTTTCTCCTTCATGGTGGGAAATACCCACCCTGAACTGAGGCACTATGGGAAATCTACCTCCTGATCAACTTCTGAGGGGGCACTAGCCACTGTAACACCATAATCTCCAAGTCACTGGACTTCAACCTTTCCTCTCCCATCATCTTCAACTCTCCAAGAAGCTACAGGAGCCCTAGCACTCTTAAGAGGCTGGGAAGTATGTGGAAGGACTTAGTGTTCTCAAGGTGACTGGAGTCCAGTGTGAGCACAGAGGAGTTGTGGATCGTCTTGTGCAGGATCAGCATGAGGAACATCTGATTCACCATGATGATGAAAGATATGGGCCTAAAAAAACTCCAGATGAATCAATAATCCACTCAGAAACAGTATGCATTCCTGATGCTACAGCTGTGGTAGTCAGTCAATGATTGCAGCAATTCCAACCTGTAATAGGAAGCAGTAGCCACCCAGGTCATAGCACTTTATACTGTAGTACTAACTCTGAAACACATCCACCAGCAGCAAGTAGAGGTGCATACCTTCCAGGCACAGCCAGGTGAAGCCAGCCAGGAAATAGAAGTACAGCAGGCTGGCAAAGATGGGGCAGATAATTTCATACTGATTCTTGTCTATCCCTACGAGCAGCTCAGCCAGGAAGAGGTTGATTGAGAGATTCTTGTGGGTAGTGTTTCCATCTGCAGCTACTGCAGGAAGCCAGAAGTGGAGATGCAGATAGCCTGGCAGATCTGGAAAATTGTGTATAAGACTGGAGGAAAAGAGAAAAGAAACAGTTGAAATGAAGAACAGCAGAACCACACTGCAAAGTTTCTAAAAATCACACTCCCACTCATAAAACTAAGGTCAAGCAAATAATACAACAAAACACAAAACAAAAAAAAGCAACAATAAAAATGAGAGAGTGAAAATAAGAAAAAACATCTGTTTTTAAGTGTATATCTGCTGATATTCGTAGATATCATATGGAGACAGTCCTGATCCTTGCCAATTTTTGCCCTTTTCCAAATTTTACTTTAAAGTTTTAAAATTACACTGACAGAAAATTTTGCCCAGCAAAAGTAACACTTGTTGATGAAGAAAACTGGATAGGATCCATTAGAAAAAAGTGCTACAATATTTAAAAAGCTAATAACTATATTTCTTTTAAAGATGTGTGTTCAAAACATGAAACTGTGGAACTTTAGAAATGAACATTATAAAAGAAATGGAAAATATTTTTACGTATACAATACCTTTGAATTACCTAAATGTGTATGATGGTTGAAAACAATTATACATTTACGTAGTTTAATGTCAGTGTGTATTGTTATTTCACATAAAAAATAAGGAGAAGTGCTATGAAACAAAAGAAAACGTAAAAGAAAATGTAAGGGACATTTGCAAATTAGAAGTCCCTCTCTAGTCTTTTACATTATTTTTCTGCAAGAAGGAAGCATATTTCAGACATAACTTGATCCAAGTAGAGATAATAAACAAAAGAAATGGTAAATATTCTAACATAAAAATTAAATGTTATATATAAATAAATTAAGAGAAAATTAATAAATTGTTTCTCAAGAGACACATTCTTGCAACATGAGCATGAAGACAATGATAAAATGACTGATGCATAGAATATTCTCTTCTATTCCTCATAATAGTATCAAGGAATTTTTCCTATATCTAGTGCTTACAAATTGCCCATATGACAACTGAGCGCTAATTTATGTATCCTATTTTTATGACATAATTTTACTCTAATACCATTACTTAATTAAGTGTTACCAATGAATAGCACAGTATCAAGAAGTCATTGATAAATACTGCAGTGCATTAAGAAATATACATAAAGTGTTTTCACTGAAAGTATGTTTGCCTTTCCTTTGGGCTACAGATGTAATATTGTATTGAAAAAATCCTGAGAGTTTGTTTGGTGAATACAAAACAAAGTGAGGCTTTTACATTGCACCTGCTACAGAGTTTGCTGGCATGTGAAAATGCCATAATTGAATGTGTTCAGGGCCCACTACTGTATATGCTTGTTCAAAATTCCATTGTGTGAAAAAGAATTGTTATATTTATGATTTATAACACAAAATGAGGAGACTAGAGCAAAAAAATAACTAGTTTGTATATATAATTTGTTTTAAGATCCGCAATTTGCAGCTTTGTAATTCCATTATTAAACTGCAATAATTCCCACAGGTGAACTCCTTGGGTTAAAATTAACTTATTTTGCATGACAAGTCTGTAAGTGAAAACAATCTAATTAGATCAACTTTAATTATCTCTTGAAGGAAGGAAGATGCTGTTATTGATTGGTTTGTGAAAGAATACTAAGGTAATTCATTAAAGTTGTTTTCTTATTTGTTAAACTTAAATAGGAAAAGGCTTAACACATAAATTCTGTTGAAACTAAATTCTACTTCAGAGAAGATGTCAAAGACGAATATTTATTTCTCGTCTTTTCCTTATGTTATGTTACATGGAGGAAAATTATAACTCACCTCACACTTTTTTATTATTAATTTTATTAAGAAAGAAGTAGCAATGAGACAGTTACAAAACAGGTTAGTAGGAAAGTTACAAATAACTAATACATGCATATTATTGGCTTTATAGTAGCTATTCATAGAACAAGTTGCAGACATGATATCTTGTCTAAACACTATTAATTCAAAATTTTCTTCTCATTGAACTAAGAGAAAGTAGATGTACATCTATGCTATTTTGTACAGAGACATATATTTATGTTTATTATATACAGAGACATATATTTTTTTCATTACAAAATGGTCCTTCATTTATTTTCCCCTTTTTTGTTTACTTGGTCAAGCAATGGCCATGACTCATTCACATGGCTGACACTGACAGCAGATCTACAAACTGCTGTATATGGTTTCAGGGTAAATCCTAAGGAGATTTGACTGAACTTCTCCGATACAAAAGTTAACATTTTTCATCATATAGGTCTTACTTTATCTTGGTCTTAACCATCCAGCAGAAAAGTATAAAAACAAGGTATAA
>NDGM011105781.1:0-29771 GCA_002564305.1 Octomys mimax | reverse complement strand
AGATCAATTTTGGGCCTGGTCACATCTACCTACAACTCTTGTGTTAGAAGAATGAATGCTGGGGACAAGTACTGTTCTATAACTAAATCAACTTTGAAACTTCTGGCAGATGGTATTGTTTGTTTGTTTGTTTGGGGGTATTTCTGGCAGAACCAGGGATTGAACTCAGGCCCTTGTGCTTGCCAGGCATGTGCATATTCTACTGAGCCATCTCCTTGGCCACTGGCAGATGTTATTGGGCAGAAATAAAATGAAACAAAATAATCACGTGACGTCTGATACTGAGGTCACATTTTAAAATTCAGATTCTAGGCGGCCTGCCCATTAGCTCAGTTGTTCAAATGCCTGCTTAAACAAAGCCATCAGCCTCAGGGTGCTGTGGTTCGATACCCAGATATTCAAGCCAAATCAGAACTGCACTAAAGGCAATATGAGGCCACCAAAAAAGAAAAAAGAAAAAAAAAAGTTCTGCCATTTAAAAAAAAAGTCAGATTCTGTGGTAAAGGAGCCCATCACTCCCAGGTGCCTTTCCCATGCACACCATGAGGTTTCTGTGCATATAACTAAAAATAAAGGACCAGTAATCATGTTTAGAGCATGCCACCGAAATAGTAGCAGAGTGAAAGTCTCAAGTAGTGAAAACTGATAGCATCTAAAGGAGAGTTTCAAAGACCATTATCTGTCTGCATTGCTGAAGGATGGAGTACAAAAAAAAAGTTGGAAGGCAAAAGGTGAAGTAAAAACAAAACATGCGTAAGTGATGGTCTATTCAGTTCAGCAAAGATAAACTATATACAGACAAATGCACTGTAAGTCAACATGGAACATTCATGACTAGATGAATGTTTCCTTGAGAGTGATAGAAAGCCTGAAGTGTTTGGTCAATCAGGTCACATGGAAGGACATATGTAAACCTAGCATTGACAAAAGTTTTATTTACCAGAACTATCACGTAAGTGGAATAAACTGACTGTTTTAAAGACAGATATTGAGTTCACCTTAGAATAGTATTCTAAGGACCAGGAAGATAGCTCAGCAGAACAGCACCTGCATGGCAAGTATAAGGTCCTGAGTTCAATTCTCAGGACCAAAAAAAAAAAAAAAAAATCAATATTCAGAATAATTAGTAGTCATTCTTATTGTTTATCTACTGCTCTTGGCACTGTACTAAACATGTTACTATCTCATTTAATTTTTGCAAGTTTCTAATGGAAATAGAGGGTATAATTAGTTCTCATTCTTCTTTTACAGAGGAGCAAACCAAAGTCCAGGAAAGTTTATGACTCATTCTTGCTCCAATAGGTGAAGGAGCCAGGACTTAAGCCTTAGACCATCTGAGTCCAAAGTTATCAAACTTAACCTTTGTTAGTAATATACATTGAGTTTAACTAGAATGTATGATGAGCTAGGTGATTTCTCTGAGCACTGTGCATGTATCACTCATTAAAAATTTATATAAACAATTATGGGGAACATTTTTTCCCATTTTACATATAGAGGAGGAAAAGCAGACAGACCAAGGAGTATGCACATGTCATACAGCTCAGAGGTTATAGAACTGGGATTAAAATCACGGTATTTGATCTCACAGCCAAACTTGCAAGCCCTCCCCTGTAGTCCAGTGTTCTCCATATTTCTTCTTTCCATTTTTTTCTTCAGAGTGTGGCAGTGATGATGACATTCAAACCTTCGTATTTTTTCTTTTTCTTTTACTGCTTGCTTGATTATTTTCATTTCTAGTCAGGACCCGATGTTTTGAATGTTGGAAATCATATAGAGAATGATCAGAGAGCTATACAAGGTCCAGAACACATTTACAGATCCAGTCAAAATCTTGAGTTTCTATTTTTATAATCAAATATTTCTATAGGTGATATGCAGATAGACTTTTATCAAAGGTAAAAGCTTAGCTTTTCTCAGTTTGAATTATTTTCCTGAAGGTGAGGGCTAAGGGCTGACCAGTCAGATGGGATGAGAAGAAAGGAGAGGCCTGAAAGGTAAACAGGAAGTGGGCTGCCTGGGTGCAGGGCTGCAGTGATCTAGATGCTGAACACAGAAAAGAAATCTACTTAAAAAGAGAGAGAAGGGGGCCATGTGGAGAAAATGCCGCCCTATCATCTCCCCTGGACTGTATGTTTTCTGAGGACCCAGAGCCTGTTACATTGTAGCTGTTCCAACTGGACAAAGGAAATTCTTGCTTTAATCTACAGTGGATATAATGACACACAGAGAGAGAGCCTACCATTACACCAAGCATTTCACCTGGAGAAGTGAATCATGTTGGCCAGTATCAATCACTTCCCCTTCAGTGTGAAGGCAAATGAATCTCTCTGGGTGGAACTTATCTGTTGTACCTACCTGCCTTCCACGTGCCCTGGCCTGCCCAAGGAATCTAGTTTTAAGGAAGCATTTTGAAAATAGCATATCAAATGTTTAGAGTAGCAATTATTACCTGTTGAGTCATTATATCTTTAACCATATGTCATCACTACAGCATATATTTATTGAATGTGCAAAATTAAGTATGCCACAGATAAAAAGCACTTTCCCCACTCAGCTTCAGGCCTTGTTTTAAATACAATATGAGCTGAATGTTTCTACCTCCATTCTGCAGGTGGTGAAGTGGGTATTTGTCTACTCAATTACTTATTCATGGTTAAAGCGCATGTGGGAACTCAGTCAGGAACCAAACTCAGCTCCCGTTAGCCTAGAAGTGGTGTTTTAAAGCGTTGTTACCATCTTGTTGGTTAACATTTCAGTGGTGAAACAGCAAAGTCAAGTAAAAAAATATATTGTCCCATTCACAAGCATGGTTCAGCACTCCACACTCCATGCTCTGTGCTGAGGTTCTGATGCAGATGAGGTAGGGGCATGTCCCTGAGGCCAGGCTAGCAAGCCAATAGCACTTTATCCAGTCAGTGGTCCTATGAGCTTTGCTCTTCTCCACCCCTGAAACTATGATTCTTATCTCTGACTTTGTTTAATTTATTTATTTATTTTATTTTAAAGAGGAAAACATAAACAACAACAAATAACAACAGAGGAAAAAACAACATAAAATAATAAAAGCGGTACAGAATTTCAGAACAAGAATAGGCAATTAACAATGGTTGCTGAATTACATATTGCTATAATCAAATTCTGACTTTATTTGATATTATTTTAAATCTGCCTGCTTTTTGGCCTGCTGATGTGACTACATGAATGGTGGGGTTGTTTGGGGAGGAATCTAATTTAATTTAAACTGCATTTTTGAGCAATGCAGACAGTTGCATATCCTTCTTTATGTACTGAAATGTGTCACTCGGCATAATTGAGGCTGTACTTTTTAGTAAATACCATTCTAGTTTGGGTGGAAGTTGCAAATCTCAGATTACTGGAATGCAACTGAGGCTGCAGATATCCCCAGACTAAATGGCCTGTCCTTCCTGGTGGTAATGGGTGAAGGGCAGCACTCTGGCCACACAGTGCACCTAGCAACCCATCGCAACAGGCAACAAGGAGATGGATTTAGGAAAAGGCGATGGATCTGTAACAAGAAGATATGAAGTGGTGCTGACTTTAATTCTGAAAACAAGTTCAAAAGCGTGAATCAACACTGTTCTCCATCAGGTGCATTTTGTGGACAAGGTGTTTTGAGCTCCAAAGCATAAAGAGCTAAGTTTTCTGTGGGATTCCTTTCTCCTGTAGACACACCAGCACTGGCACAGATCTTCACCCAAGATTAGCACATGGAATATCTGAATGAATTTTCCTTTCTCCTCACTCAATCAGGACAAATGAGTTCTTTGTTTTAGTGGATAGGACTCTTCCCAGGGGATGTAAAATTCTCTGATCATTGATCTATAGTTGTTTGCTTTAAACACTTCTCACTTTAAACTATGGGCTAATGCAGTGACGTTAGAGATGAGGGTTCTCTTTTCTAAACACCTGGTACACAGTCTTTGGACTCTATAGAGCCTCCTGAGATTGGAAGACCTGTTTCCAGTGGCCTATGCTACTTTTCTGTACAGCATAAACCCGTGATTTTGGGGAGTTTGTCTCAAGGTGGAAAAGTTAATCTACAAATGTTTCAGCACATATTTCTCAAGGTTACCAGTTTAGGGAGGTGCTGCTGTCTCACCAAAGTGAGAGATTATCAAACTCTCAGCCTCACCACCATCTGGGCCTCCTTTCTGGTCCTCATCATTCAAACATTCCTGCCAATACCTTTATAGTAATTTACCCTCCTCAAATGACTTGATATATTGCATCTGCTTTCATCCAAACAATGACTATCTTCTCCCTATATTATTGTTTTAACATTAGGGTTGAGGAAGCAGTGTCAGAGATTTGGGAAGTGGCCCAGACAGAAAGAAACAGAGGAACTGAAGTTGAATCTGAACTTAGTGGCAGCTGATGCTGGGCTTTGTATTGCACATTGGCTCCAGCTCAGAGTGGACCCCTAGAACATTGTACACATCACTTCTCAGCACTACCACCTCCAGCATTTGTCACTTAGCCCCACTGAAGTTTTATAAGCCAACAATAGTTCTGTTCCAAGCCCTTAATCAACTGCTTTTTTTCCTGTCCTATTGCTCTGCTCAATGGAGAATATTTTTAAACTAATTTTCAGAATTGATAGGCAATAAGTGTATTCCTTTTAAGTGGAAGTGACAATATCGAAAAAGAATACTACCTTTCAGATCACTTGGATTTTGAGAGATAAGTAATGAGAAATTAAAAGAAATGGAATTTTAGGCAATGTGATAACTGGATTGGTGGAACTTGACGATTTGCATACCCTGCACTTTGAAGAACTTACCTGTAGAAAAACCTCTTCAGCAGGTCTACCTTTGCTTTAGGATCACTTAAACGAAAATTGGGACCGGACAATCAACTATGGTATGATTTGCTGTGAAACGAGAGATGGAATGTTTTCTAAAGTCATTCTTTTAACTGAAATCCTTATTCAGTCTGTGTATTAAAAAGTCTAACATTCCACAATAAATCATTTATTGTTTTAGGTTACATTTTTTAAAAATGTATCTCTTTTAAGTTAAAAACACATCATGAAGCTGTTTTCCTTTTTTTATTTTTAATTTTAATTTTTTTTTTTTTCAGAACCAGGGATTGAACTCAGTTCTTCACACTCAAATGCCAGTGATTGCGAACACTAAGCTGCTAATTCCTGCAGCACCATGAGTCCTCGAGCTGTGTTGAGAAGCCTCAGGCTCTGGCTCAGCCCTGGAGCTCACAGCATGAGTGCCACCCCCCTTGCTTGGCCCAGAAAGATGTTCCCCCCCCCCCCCACAGGTTCTGACAGGCACTGCTGCTCTTTCATAGTGTACTTCTTTCCTGCCTCCTGCCCTAGAACTGTTCCGAGTGGTTCTGCCTCCAAACTGGGGATTCAAGACAAAATGCCTCAGAGGGTGCATCTGTCCTCCCCTTGAGTGCGCAGCTGTCACCCTCACATCTGTCATGTATGTCAGCTGGATGAGTCTGAGCCTGCATCCCAAGTGTGCCCATCTGGAGTCCTTGTGCCAGCCACACACAAACATCTGAGTTTTAGCAGGGAAGGAATCTCTAGATGCCCCCATGGTCCTTTATAGCAGAAAATGTCTACAGTTGGTAAAACTTCTGTGTGTTCCACACTGTTAAAAACTGATCTAACTCACTGTTCCCACAGCACCTACCTTATGTACTACATCTGTGAGAAATTTATGAAACTTAATCTGAAGGACAATCAAAAGACAAAAGTCTAGCATTCTTTTTTTATTATTATTTTAGGGAAGGGTCTATAGGATGTTCAGGGTCTCACTACTAGATCGAATGCTTAGTGATCTGCCTATTTACAGCCTTCCAAGAGCTGGGATTACAGGTGCACATCACCAAGTCCCATCTAATTATTTTTTTTGAGAATGTAAAACACTCTAATTCAGACTGTTCTTGAGGTTCAACAGAATATCCACAAGCATGTGGGTGTTTCATAACAGTGTCTAGCCCCCATTTTCCTTAACTGAATTTGTCTCAGATAGTTAGGCAGACACGCAGGGCCTTGGTCTCTCCTAGGGATAAGATCCTAGACTACAGCACGGAGGTGTGTTTTTGCCCTAATAACCCTTCCCTTACCAGCCAGCTCAGAGGTACTGAGACAGGCTCTGTGGCACCAGGCCGTATGTTTAAAACTGAATTTATTTTCAGAGTTCCAAATGCTTTTACTCCAGCCTGACATATGAAGTCTCCATCCATGTTCTTCATACTTGAATTCTACATCTTGTTCAACACTTAAATGGATTTTCTTCACTTTTTAATAAGCCTTTGTGGCTATTATCACACTCTTCCCAGAAAAGGAGATTTCTATGACTTAAAAAATATGTATACCTTCATACAGATAGAATGTTCCTTTATTTTTAAAGGGGTCAGAAGTCAGGAATACTGTAAAAGAATAAGGATCCTGATACACGGGCTGCAAGTAAGGTGGAGAAAAGCACTTCTGAAGCATAGAGCGAAGTCTCAAGCCTGAGGATACAGCTTATTCCTGGTGTTGGCCAGAGTACTGCTTTCCCCGTAGCATTTTCTCCATGAGCTGCAATTGCCTATGACAAAATGTTTTGATAGGCACTCGCCCCTATTTGGATCTTGCCTGTAAATATTTGCCAGCTCCTAAAACTGGTGTCCTAAGTTTATGACCCACATATTGCACAAATGTATGTTGATAAATAAACTTGGTACCTGGTGTGTGCATTTCATGTAAGCTCTCCTTTTTAGGCAAAGCTTTGAATTTTATAGACTGTAAAATATGAATATTGCTCTATTTATCTTGATGTACCTCTATGAAAAGATGACTGCTGAGATTGGAAAGTCATACCATGTAACTAAAATAAGGTACTTTATTTAGAATTTTAGGATATTCCTTGACCAATATATAAAACCATAACTATCTTGAAAAATTATTTGTTCATTGCATACATAGATTCAAGAGCACTGGATGGAATTCTGAAATGCTTCAAGACATTGTGAGAAAGAAGGAGCTGGTCACTGCCATAAACATGACACACACACATAACCTCTAGTGTAGAAAACAAAGCTAGTCCAGAGAGGTACAAGCCAGCCTAGATAATATGGACAAATAATGTCATTGGGTATCAGCATCAATAACATACTTCAGTGTTGTTATTAGCAGAAAACATATTTATTTTTTAAATACTCTGGGAAAACCTATTCTTTAAAATGTTAGATTCCAAATATTGTGGACTCTGTGGGTCATATCTGGCCTTTGTTGCATTTGCTTTTTATTTATTAATACTTTTTTACCTTTCAGTTGGTTGTACAGATTAATGAGTTTCTTCCTGGCAGATCTGAACCTACACATGACCATCTTCACTCCTCCATTGTCACTTTTCTGTCCTTTTCCATAGTTGCATACTTTCAGGGGAAAGGGTGTCAATGTATCTAAGAAATTTTGTTTATATTTTACATGAAAACCATTAGAAATGTAAAAATAATTCTTATCCTATGGGTCACACTGTGTTTATCCTAACTAAATAGGTGCTTTTAAATAGCACTAAACTACTGTTCAAGAGAGTTCTTAATCTACCGTCACAAAAGCCAAATTCCAACCAGCTGGGGTGGCTGAGTGTGGCCGGCAGCCCCGGGCCTTGCCAACTTTGCCTTCACCCAAAAGCCTCAGGTCGCTGTGAGGCAACTGAACAAAGTACAAGAGCTCTTGGAAACACAGTTTTGATATCTGGGTATATGTGCTGTGAAGAATCATAAAAACTTCCAGCAAAGTAACAAAAATATGCAATTATCAAAAATGCTCAGACTTAATCTCAACAAGGGAGGAGGCTCCAACCGGCTGATAGTTGCAGTCTGTGCACTTTATCCATGGTGCTAGTGTGTTCAGTCTCCCAGGCGAAACCCTTACATTTTATCTTCTGCATGCACCATGTCTGGGATAGAAATTCCATTCCAATTTTCTCACTTGCTTCCTGATCCACTTCTACCAGAGAGAGTGTACTTTTATCTCCTCATACCAGGATAACTCTGCAAGTCTCTTAACTTATTCTCTTGTTGGCTCCCTTTTGACTCTCCACACTGTGCCCTGGCTAGCCTATCCCAGATAGGCTAAACTTTGTAATTACATTGCTTTGATTTAGCTTCCCCCTTCTCGCAGTGACCTGAATTCAATTAAATTCATGCAGTCATTGATCAGATATTTGTGATGCCTGGTATTCAGTGTGCTGGAAACTGCAGGATCCGAGATATGTATTAGAATCACTGCCTTCTATTAGGGGAGATAACACAGTGACAAAATATCTATGATAGAAGGTGGAATGCAACAAGGGGCATTTGAATAGTGCAAGCAATGTTAAATAAAATAGCTAGAAAAATTTCTGGCTGGTAAGACAGGAAAAAAAAAAGTTCAAAGCATTTAAAAACTAGTAACAAGTCACCACATGAAGACAGAACAGATAGGATGTTGTGATTTCACACAACGCATATGCAGGGTAGTGGATTTAGGAAAGTTCAAAAGTTATTCTAGCAATTATGGTCATATAATTTTATGAAGCGAATGGCAGACTACAGTGAAGAAGGAAGAAAGCCGAGTTTGTGGGTGACCTGGAATACCAGGCCAATGTGCTTAAACTTTACTCAGCAGACTTTGGAGAAAAGCCAATGTTTTTTGAAGTCCATATGGTTTATTAGTAGCTGAATATATTTTTGGTCTGCACAGGCACGAAAGTACTTTGGGCTGAGATTTAGGAAACTCATAGATTCAAATTCGTGTTACAACTACATCTGCTGCTTCTTTCTGGATTATTAATAAAACAAAGGAATATGAGTTAAGTCATCAGTTAACATTTTTATTTAGAAATCCACCTAGCAGTGATGTTATGTGCAAAGTGAGGGGAGGTTTTAGAAATGGTAAGAAAAATTGGCCATGGAATTTCTGTGAACACATGAAGTATAGCGGGGTTGTATTTGGTAAAATTGGAAAATAAGAAAATATCTCTCTTTAACTTTGTCAACCTAATATTGCACCTCTCAGCTCCCAGCTCCCCTCATATTAGATCATGAAATCCTTCCAGAAGGAAGGATATTTGCTCTGCTTCTTGTTTGTATTCCCAGCACATAGCAGAGAGCCTGGCTCATAACAACCTCTCAGTAAATATTTCTTGAATGAATAATCTCTCAAACTCCATCAAAGCCTCGCACTAGAAGAAAATCTGTAACTAAATGTGTGTTAAAGAATAAATGGTTATCCATATGATAAAAGGAATTTCTTTTATTAGACATGAATATGGAACAGCCTATAGTCAAATAAGTTTAAATTAAATGGCAAAACACATGGAAGAGGGGGAACATTTCAAAGGGCAATAGCAGTTTGTACAGCTGGATTACCAATTGATGGATTTCCTCTTTTTCTGCCTTGGGGCACATGCTTTTTACCTGAAAGCTGAGTCTGTAGGCCTTAGCTCTTTAAAGAACAACTCTCTTCAACTCACTCTCTCTTACCCAAACATATGGCAAGAGAAGGGCCTAAGGAGAGTTCTGAGTCAGAAAATCCTAGGTGTTTTCAGTTTGTGAAAAACGTCCTGTGCCACTGTATTATAGCTGTGTGTAGATGTCACCTCACAGCCTCATGCAATCATAGATGGGTGACATTTTTCAGAGGTGGCTGGCTCTAGGCTTCATGATTCTGGCATTGATTCATAGTGCAATACCAGTCTCTAGGGCACTAGGACTAAGGGTGTGCTCCTACCTGCCCTAATGCCCCTACCTGTCTTAAGTAACCTAAGTAAGACAGAAGGGATAGAAGGAGCTCTTGCTGTCCCTTGCTTGTTTTGCTATGAATTCTGCGCTCCACGAACCGTTCTCTGAGATGCCCATCTGCCACAACACCTTGCCCTGGAACCAGCCAATTATGGATTGAAATATCTACAAACTGTGTACAAAATAATCCTTTCCTCCTTTAATTTGGGGTATTGGGTATCACCAATAGGAAAAGTAATTAAGATGATTTCACCAGACTCTACTCAGTGTTGTGAATACCTGACCTCTCTACAAAACATTGCGAAAGGATCACTTAACATTTCATATGGATATACTTCCACAGTCAAAAATCTTCACGCTGTTTTATTTTAGCAGATTTGGGTTCATGCCCCTTCACCTACCCTTAGGGAAGATTTTGCTCATATTTTTGAGATAGAATCTCATTGTATAGCTCAGGGTGACACTAAACTCACTCTCTAGCCCAGTGTGGCCTCATACTCACAGTTATCCTCTAGCCTCAGCTAGGCATGCATCCCTACACCCAGTTTTTCCTTCCTTCCTTCCTTTTTTTTAAGACAGGATCTCATTATGTAGCTTAGGCTGAACATGAACTCATTATGTAGCCTAGACTAGCCTCAAACTGATGGAAATCCTTCTGACTCAGCCTTCTGAGTTCTGGATTACAAGTGTGCACCACCTTGTGTGGCATTGTTCATTGTTTTCTAACTGGCTTCTCTAATCACTTGCCTATTGCTCCCAACTTAGATGGAATGTATGTCATCATTGGACTCGATCATCTGCCTATGCAGAGTGGGCATATGACATAAAAATGAAATGTCCATCCCCTGAGTTTGAGTACAAGTGCCCATACCCAAGTAGAGTACCCTGTGTTGATGTTAAATGTATCACCATTGCACACATCTGAGATTGGAACTCTGTCTCTGAAATGCTGAGAGAAGAGTTGGAGAGGAGACTGCAGAGTGTAAAAACAACAGTAAACACATGCAATCTGCAGTTCAATCCAACACCCCCAACCTAGGTGCAGCAACCAAACACTACTATGCTATGATGAACTAATCTAATAGAAATTATTTTGTCCTTAGTGTTTCATTTTCTATGAACTACTTCCCAGGACAAGTATAGCTTCCAATGTTAGAAGTTCCACTCAAGCTAACATAAACCAGAGCTACACAGCCTCATATGCATTGATCACAGCAGAATGCAGAATTCAGGTCTACATAAACAACACTATTTATTTATTTATTTATTTATGGCTTTAGCTGCCTTAAGGGCAGGTCTGCTGAGGCAGGTGGAGCTGGAGATGAAACTGCAGTATCCTGTGCTTGACTACATTTGCATGAGCAGGCGCTTAAACAACTGAGTTAACTGGCAGACCCTAAAAGTTGAGAAGGATTTTTTTTTGACTGGCTCAGCCTGCCTTAAGGGTGGGTTATGTAAACAATAAATTCAAAAAGAAACAGCAGATATCCATGGTGTCTTTTTTTTTCCAGGTTTGGACACATTCTTTTTACGCAGTGGGCATGATAGTTTTGAGAACATCAAGCTCGTGGCAGAGAGATGGCATTTTATTTAACATTTTCCTATTGATGCTATAACATTACTGTGAACTTGGTGCCATAAAGCAACATAAATTTAATATATGATTAGTTTGGAAGTCAGAAGCCTCAATGTTTTGGCAGGATTCCGTGCCTTCCTGTGGAGTCTAGAAGAAATTCCTTTTTTTCATCTTCTTGACCTCACGGCACTGCTACAGTCACTGGTTTGCGTCCTCTCCCTCTATCTTTAAGCAACTGCACTACATTCTCCACCTTCATTGTCACTTCTCCTTTTCTAACTTTCCTTGCCTTTCTTGTTTGAGGCTAAGAAGCTTTCTGAGCACAGCGAACCTATTTTTATGATCCAAAATAATTTTCAGATCTAATTTTCAGCTTGCTGACACCTGCTACTCTCCTTCTGTCGCACAAAGAACAATTCAGGTTCTGCAGATGAGGAGAGAACCTGAGGCCCAGTTCCCAGGCCTTTATTCTCCTTTACTGGACCTCTGTGTCTAGGGAGATTGTATACTCTGACAAGCTTGGGTCCCATGAGGCAAAGAGAAAGAGCGAACAAGGGACAAAAATTTTTGCTCCATTCTTACACACGGAATGGCTTTTGTGAAGAAGAAAAAGTGATAGATTTCTTACCAGAGGGCAAAGAAGGATTTACAGAAGGAAGATAGCTATCAATGTGTACCCTTTGCAGAGAAAGAAGACTAGATGCATTTGCCTTATGAGCCACTCCTGTGAAACAGATACCATGAATTAAATTTCCCCATTTAAAAAATTTTAAAATATAAACTTTCAAGTTTGGTTAAGTGCAAATATTCATATTTAGTGATATATCTGCGTGAAAATGCTTAACAAAATCTTACCCTTTTTCTTAGCATTGGATGAAATAACAGATTACTTTGGGGGAGAAAGTTAGAGTTTGAGGCTTGGGACTTCAAAATGGAAGGATCTACATATGGCATACAAAGATAATACTAAAGACAATTCAGAGTGTATGCCTAGTCTTTCACCCTCATGGTAGACTGACTCTGACTCTTCATATGTCAGCATGGAAATGGACCTCCATGCACCTGTCTCCTAAACAGGCCCCTTCCCTGCCACTTTCATCTATGCCGCATCCCTTCCTTGAAACCATCCCATCCTGGAACTATTGCGGCCTTTCTCTGAAAATGTCTCTCCCTTAAACCTGCAGGGTCTTTTGTCCCTGACCCTAAAGGAAAGGCAGCAGCTCATGGGCAGAGCTACCTCTCCAAGGGCAGCAGCTCTTGTAGATTTGAACATTAATTCATAATCAAACATTGATGAATCATGCTATTTTACTGAAAAGCACAGTCCTTAAGTCAACCACCTAATCTAAGGGAAGAAATTAAACTCTAAACCAACATAAACACATTACAAGTCATTAGTGTAATTAAAAAGGAATGTATAATTAAAACATTTGTGTATTTTAGCTCAAATTCATCTGCGGTTGGAAATTTTAATGAACTGTTCATCAAAGAAGTCTCAGGAGTCTGGGGATAAGTTTAGCATAACAAGAAACTGAATGTTTTCTTCCCATCTACTTCAGGAGCCCCATTCCCCCTGGTTTCTAAAAGGCAATCTGTCATTGGTTCCACCAAACTAATAATGATTCTAAGTGGTTATGATTGCTTCCGTGTTTTCAACTGATGTTATCTTTTTATCCCTTAAGAATCCTGTTTTTCATAATTACTTCTCTTTTGTCCTTTCCTTAAGACAAATGATTTTGTAATTAGCGATGAAGGAAGGAGTCGTCACTCCAAGACATCTGTCAAGTTGTCAGAAAGTATGTCTCCCTGTAGCTATGTTTAAACTTTCTGTTTAATAGCCTCTTGCTTTATTTCACAAGAACATCTCTGTGGAATCATGCCCAGGATCCCCTAATGATCAGGTTCTATAAAGCACAGAGCAATTAGACTGTAAGAAATATCACTCCCCAAAAGGTCCCCCTGTTCATAATGTGCACCTCTCCTGGCTAGCATTCCCTTCACCCAGCCTTCCACCTACATCGATGTGCCTTTCCTGCGGGCTCAGGTTTTAGGTTCTAGCTGGTGAGATGGCTGAGCATGTGAACAGTGAGGCTTGCATCTTCCCCAAGTCAGCATCCAGGCACAACAGTGTTCTTTCTATCTGCAAAAGGATAGCAAGATATTGTAAGAAACAGAATCCTTCTCCCTTGCAGGGAGCAAAGCTGTAGTAGTGCTGTGTATTTGCCAGTGCACCCTACAGAGAAATCATGACTTGTGCACTGGCTTGCTGTTCTGTATCATCTGCTGCAAGGACCAACTTCCCAGTGATTCCTAAATCCTTGCACCTTATAAACAGGATCCAGACCAACAGAAACATCCAGAGCTTGCTGAAGAATATGAACAGCCTATTCTAGGAGGGTATTCAAGATTTTCGTTGATCTCCAATTCGGATGTAATTCTGACAACAGCTAAGAACCTATATCTCCCAGAAGTTTCAAGCTGCTGTAATCACTCATTTCTTAATTCTTTTACAACCTCTTTAATCAATGACTTCCGCTTTTCAGGAGATAAAGCTAGCATAAAGGGTTCAGTTAATCCCAAGTGTCAGAGAGATCCAACGTAGCACAACTGGGTGAGATGTCATCTAGTGCTGACTTTTTTTCTGGTTCTGAAAGAGACATAGAGAAAGGACCAGCCACACCAAATGAACAAATGCAATCCATCCTTTGTTAGAGTTCATTTGAACAGGTGGACTTTTTCCCTTGCTCTTATTTCCCTTGCAGCTTTCCTCTCCTTTGGAACACTGACCTGTATCTGAAGAAGCTGCTAAGCCTTGACGTTGTCTGGAAATTGTCAAGATGAAGTGGGAAAACTCTCGCTCAACAAGTTTCCTCACAGGTATGTTTGCCTTTAAGAACGGAATAGAGCAGATAGAAAACCTTCCAGAATAACACACACACACACACACACACACACACACACACATAGACTCACACACACTTACACTTACACATACAGATGCACACAGACAGTTACACACAACCACACACACAAGCATTATCATTAAGATATCAGTTATTAGAGAGCAAGTCTCTTGTTTTCTGTCCACTAGACTGTAGCCAGATCCTCTTTTATCTGATGATGGCTGCTTGTTTTTCCTGCCAGAATATGGCATATGAGCATGTTACAAGGTGTGGGAAAAATGTGACACAAATTCAGAGGCTGGAATGATAAGGGAAATAATTAAACCATTGTGTTTACTTTCCCGGTTATTTTCTTTATGTAGCTCTTCATGAAACTCAAGAATCATGATTATGTTTAAGCCAAAACAAAATCACAAATGTCTCTAGGCTGTACTCACTTTATTTTGTGCTTTCAAATGCCAGTCCCTCCCTCCCTTGTGGCTATTTCCATGTTCCTTAAACTATCTTCACTCTTGTTTCATCTTTTTTTTAGACCTTTTTACATAGCAGTTTCAGACCGATCATCTTAAGCGCAATGTGCATCATTACATTGTCTTCTGGCTGTCAGGAGGCTGAAAAGTATCCCCGACACCTCTGGGTTATTTCACAGCTTCATGTCACCTGTCTTCCTCCATCCATCTTCATTCCTTATCATTTCTAGCAATGGACAATCTGAGTTCATTCAATAGGGTTCCCCCTGTGGCTCTACCCACTCCATCCTATGTCCTGTTGCTCAAACGTTTTGGCAATATTGCAAGAAGTAGTAATACTGAGAAGGTCTGAGTGTGTAGCTGCTACACTAGCCCTGTATTTGCATGCCTTAATTTCTTTCACACAAGAGAAACAAACCTCTATCTTATATAAGTCACTTGTTCCATTGTTGATCATTAATAGTCAAATGCATTTCTTAACTGACTGAAGAGGTATTGGAACAACTTTTATAAACTGTTGTCGTCTATTGCACCTGTTACCCATTTTCAGACTGGTGATCCTACTCTTACTCCCTGTATCATTATAGTTGTGGAATGAATGAATAAATAAATAAATAAGTAACAAAAGTAGAAAAACAATGAAGAAAGATAAGACAACATAATACTGTAAGCAGGTATAAAGGACTGGATATGAGAATGTGTGAAGCCCAATATTTACATCATATGCATGAGAAACATTTTTTAAAAATAGTATAATAAGTTCTGGGCAACAAAGGAAAAGCCAGGGACATGTCAATCCCCAACTTGAAATTGTGCTATACAGCTACTGTGATAAAACAGCATGGTACTGGCAAAATAAAACAGATCCAAAGATCAATGGAGCAGAGTAGAAGATGCAGAAACAACTCCAGACACACTCAGCCACCTTATCTTCGACAAAGGGGCCAAACACACTTACTGGAAGAAAGTTGGCTTTTTCATTAATGGTACTGGAAACACTGGCTTGCACATGACAAGATTAAAATTGGACTGAGAGGTTTTACCATGAACTGACCTAAATTTGAAATGGATCAAAGGTCTAAATATTAAAAAAAAAAAAAGCATGAAATCTTCTGGATGAAAGAATAGGTTAAGCTGTGGAAGACATTGTTACAGGCAAAGACTTTATGAATAGAACTTTGATCATAAAGGAACTATCACAAAGAACCAAGATCTGGGATCAGATCTTACCGGAAAGCTTTTACATAGCAAGAGAAGCTGTCAACAGAGTGCAGCGACAACCCACATTGTGAGAAGATGCTTTCCAGATGCTCCTCAGATGACGGATTACTATCAAGGACATACAACAACTAAAACAAAACAAACAAACACACAATAAACAAAACAAAACAAAAACCTTTCAAATTTAAAGACCCAATCCAAAAATGGGCATCTGCTATGAATACACACTCCTCATGTAAAGAAATGCAAATGGAAAATAAATATATGAAAACATGTCCAACATTATTGGTTATTACAAACATGTAAATTCAATTAACACTGAGATTCCATCTTACTCCAGAAAGAATGGTTATTATCAAGAAATCAGGTCCAGGGAGATAACTCAGTGGAATAGTGCTTGCCTGGCAAGTGAAAGGTCCTGAGTTCTATCCCTGGTACAAAAAAAGAAAGAAAGAAAGAAAGAAAGAAAGAAAGAAAGAAAGAAAAGAAAAGAAAAGAAAAGAAAAGAAAAGAAAAGAAAAGAAAAGAAAAGAAAAGAAAAGAAAAGAAAAGAAAAGAAAAGAAAAGAAAAGAAAAGAAATCAACCAATAACATGTTAGAGGCGTTAGAGGCACTGTGTGGAAAAAGAAACCCTTATTCACTACTGGTCATTCTCCATTGAGAAAGCTGAAACCACAATGGATACTACATTTAAAAGAGAAAGAGCACCACATACAGAGCTATAGTGATCCTATCTCATGGGTCCCAAAGAAGATGTCCTTATGGCTTATAAGAAAATTATTTCCTTAAAGTTTATATTTTCAGAACCAGGGATTTTAGAAAGCAATTAGATTATGAGGATATGTTTAACCTGAGAGATATATAAATCTATTGATAGGCTCATACCCTAAAGGAGTATTAGGATGTGTGGCCTAGTACAAGAGGTGGGTCACTGGGGTATGGTTTTGGAAGGTGTATTTCTCACCCTTTCCCTCTTAATGGCTCTATGCTTCTGGGACCATGGATTGCCCCATCTTTCTGCCATGGCATTTATCTCTCAAATAATGAGAAAGTCATGGACTCTGTTTTAAGAATACTTCGATAAAACAGGTTATTCCTTAATTACAAAATGAGAAATGCCCTCAGTAACATTTTAGGTATATTTTGTTCATATTCTTGCCCAAGAATCTTTGGTTTTACTCTATTTCTCCTATAACAGAATAAGATTTATGCACCATATACACACACACAAGCATGTAACACATGTCACTCATATATACAAACACATGTCTTACAATCATATGTGCACATGCACCAAACTGCAAGGTCTCTAGTAGAATGAGTGCATGTTAGAAGAAACCTTAATGAAATAGGTGTCCTAGAATTTAGATGCCAGAGCCTATTAGCCTTTGTTTGTTCATGGCCATAACAGAAGTTTTTAAAATGTGAGCATAAAATTGAAGGAGAAAAAGGGAAAGAAACAAAAATATAAATGAAATCCAAAGGTAATCAACAAAAGATACTTTTTAGATAAAACCAAAAAAGTCTCTTCTAGTTACTGCAGTTGTTTAAGAGAGAAAGTTTTACTCTCTCACATTAGTGATAACAAAGACATTCTAATAATGGATGCTTTTAAATATCTTCATTTGGGTATGAAAAACATAGACTTTTTTGACCTCTTGCTCCATGAGTCTGCTTTTCCATGATGTAGAAGTTATCCTGGTAAAACACTGTTACCCCAATTCATCACCTCCTTACTCTCCACGAAATTTAAGCCTCCTCTGATCATGTGCGTTCTCAAACACACACACATTCATACTGACATTTTTAAAAATAGTTGATGTGAACATGGTAGACATTTACAGTGAACTGGTTCTGTCAGAGTAAATAATTTCAAGATGTCTCTGGTGACTATGTTTTTCATCAGGGTTTCTAGTTGTACTTGGTATAATTAAACCTAAGGATGTAATCTTATTCAGAAAAAGTGAAGTACCGCAGGATGCTAGTAAATAAATCCCTTTGCTATAAAAATTCTACCCCTGAGATTCAGAAGCAAATATCATAGCTTCTATTGTCTTTGCAATGACTCTTGAAATATGTTAATAAATCTTGAGTTCCACAATCCTCAGGCAAATAAATATTTAATTGTAACAGTGGATATTTATTCAAACACCCTGGGCTCAGTCACGTGTATTATGATTTGAAAAATCATGCAGATAGTGAAGATATTATGTCTATAAAATGAACAATGGATCTCTCATAATGGCAACATCTACAGGAAAAGAAAACATATTGAATATTAAGAAATTTACAACAGGGCCAGGAAGATGACTCAGTAGAATAAGTGAATAAGTGCTTACCTGAAAAGTGCAAAGGCCTGAATTCAATCCCTGGTACCACCAAAAAAAAAAAAAAAAAAAAAAAAACCTTCTGGAGCAGCAGAATTGAAGTTATTGTCAAAGAAAATGACAGAAAACTTCTCAGATATAAATTTTATATTTTTAGAATTAAAAACAATAAGAACTCAGAAGAATGTTCAGAGTGAGAATAAACCCTTGTAAAAACTTCATGGTAAAATATCAGAACTATCTGGCTATAAGAAAGATAAGTTTGCATAGATCAAAGGGAAAAAGGAGACAAAAGAGTTGGAGTCAGGATTACTTCACATTTCTAAAAAGAGCATATTACAGCTAAAAAGAACAGAGACACACCTTCAAATTCAGAGAAGGTAACTTTTGACTTAGAATTTAGTATTCAGGCAACATTCAACCAAACATATTCATATGTGCTAACTGCTAAAATGTTTATTTCCAGGACAATCTTCCCCAAGTAGCTACTAGAAGTTTTCTATTTCAATGGGAAAGGAGGCATATGACTTAAGATGTAGGAGTTCAAGAAAGGAAAGGGCCATGGCATATTGAGTATGATGGTGAAGGGCTCTATGAACAATGTTTGCATATTCTGTTATAACAGTAAAAATGCATTTCATTTAAATCTCAAACTGACAAGGTTAGTGTGGAAGTCATGGTAAAGGATGTGTGTGTTTGTGTGTGTGTGTGTGTGTGTGCCTATATAACAGACAAAACTGAATTATGATTTAGATAAAATCATAGAAAGAGATGTTGCTCCACGTATATAAATTTTTTTAATAGAAAGTAAGAATTCTTTGAGCTTAGGTGGTCTGATTAGTGGCCAAGCAAAGATGTTGATTCCCAGGTTGTTTGTTTTTATCCTCAAAACTATCAATCTGGTCAGCTATTTCAGGTGCACAGTAGGGTTTCATTAGAGGCCCTATCAAACAAGGTTCTTCTTGGTAGACATGCCATAGAATCTCCTCATCACCACTTTTAGTTTCAGACAATCACTACCATTTATTACTCTCACAGGTCACCTGCAGACTGGCAGATGATGGTGTGGTTTTTATGGTTTCTGTTACCGTTGCATGGAAATACTCATATTTTTTGCATGTAATGTGTGCAGCATGTTCTGTCATTTATCGTAAGAAATATGCATGTGAAAAAAAAGAAATATGTATGTGTATGATTATATATGTCTCTTGTTTCCCTGCCTAAACCAGGGGTGCTTTGAGAAAAGGTAGCATCTTGTGTTTTTCTATACCTTGCACAGCAGAGGGCCTAGATTCCAGTAAACAACAAGGCAGTAGCAATCCTTGACATCACTAATGCCTACATCTGAGCAGAAGCACAAAAGCCACAGCTACACTAGTGTCAGCACTTATAAGGACCAAATAATCATCATAACAAACAAGATATTTGCAACAGTTATATGAAACTCTGCATTACACTTGCCTGTTTCCTGGTGCTCCACAAGTGCCAGGCACTGAGCTGATCTTTCTGCAATGTATGCACTTAAACTACAGAAGAGAACAACCAATCATGTGTCCTTAGCCTCATTACTGTCAGGGGAGAAGATGGAGGCCCACTGAGGCTCTGCAGGATGGTGCCCAATGGATGAGGACCTAGTTCCTGCTTTTGCCCTGGCTGACTGCTTGTCTAGAACTTCTATTTGCTGTTGACATGTGCCAGAATGTTCTTCATCCGAATGGCTGCTCTCCCTCCCGTATCTGTGCTGAGTACAGGGACACACTGTCTCCCAAGTCTGTGTGGCCCATGCATATGTGATCAGAGGACCTCAGATGGGTGAGCACTCAGCATTTGTGTTTGGGCTGAAGCCAGGTTGAAGCTTTAATGTGAGAGGAAGTCTCTATGGAAGTACCGACCTGGCAGACTGACAGACAGGTCACAGGAATGAGTAGCTGCAGGTCTGCATGCAATTACCATATAGTGATGTCAAATAACTGCAGACAGACACCTACTGTTCAGAATGTTGCATGTGATACAAGTGGAAAAACTAAAACATTATTCAAAAAAATCACAATAGCCTGTGTATGTACCATTATGGGTTGATTTGTATTATTAATGGTTTCACTTTTGGGAATTTCAATCTGTGTAATTCAAGAGAAATTTTATCACACGTATGACTATGACAAGATGACTTTGGTTAAGTTTCAAGAGATAAAATACTGAAAAAATGATTGTACTATATTTTATATAATTGTGTTAGTTTTCTGCATTGCAACTTATATAGAAATTTGAGGAAAGGTAGATGAATGAGAAACAGGTATTTTAAACTCAGAGACAAAACAATGCTGCATAGTAAAAACCGCTTGTTTGTCAAATTCTGACTGAGATTTCTGTTTTTGTTTTGTTGTTTTTCCATATCAAACCTTTGCATGCTTATCCAGGCATCAATATATGCTTTCATTTTTGTCTTTACAGAGCCGGGGGACTTTCAAATTACTGTCTGGGTTTTAGTCCTTCATATATAAGGCATTTCAGTCTGAAAGTACTTCTGGGTCCTTTGCCCTGTGTGTGTGTGTGTGTGTGTGTGCGCGCGCGTGCGTGCGTGCATGCGTGCATGCGTGTGTGTGTGTGTGTGTGTGTGTGAGATAATTAGAGTTGGATTCATGATCTTTGCTGTCAGTTTCTTTTGCTCCACCATTTGAAAGATAGTGGTAGTAAACCAATCCCCACATGTCCCCGGAGACCATTTCCAGTTGCATTACTGATTTATTTTCATCTTGACCAGATGGCTCCAGGTTCCTATGACTCTATGGGAATCCTTTTGATTACCCTATTTATCTCTCCCAATGGTCAATTTAAGGGTCAAATCTCATGTAATGCATTTGACAGCAGGACAAACCATTCCAACCTACCACTGTTTGGGCCCCATACTTCTAACATATGCTTGGTGCTTCATTACACACCAAAGTTGTTAGACTGAATGCATGTTTGTATAAACTCTGTCACCGAGGCAGGCAGGGTTTTTGTTACTCTTGTGTGCTGATGCTCTGGGATGCACAGCCAATCACAGGCACCCTCCCCGGCAGCTCAGTGGAGAGGCGTGGAGTCTGCAGGCTCCCCAAGGCGCCTGGCAGAGGCCATCCTTGCCTTTATGGAGATGGCCATGAAAAAGAAGAGCAGAACATTTTTAATGAAACCAATAAAAATGCAAAGGAAGATTTAATGTTTAAAGAAACAATAAATCAAAAGTGACAACTGAAATGCAATATTTCATGATGAGATTGAGGAAATCAATTCATCCAAAGGGCACACTTGGCTTCTGTTTAAAAAAAAAAATCCCCACACATACTCACACAATAAAAGCTATCATGTCAGCCAAGGCTAAATAAGCTCTAGTTAATGGATTTCAAAACCTTGAGAAATATACATGAAACCAGACAATACAGAGTCTCATGATATTTGGATACACACCTACCTCCTCATACACATATGCACACATGCCACAGCAGATATAATTCAAGACACTGTCTAATTAGAGGTTATATTAATAAATACACACACACATAATTAGCCAAGAAACATTTTTAATGTGCTTTCTGGGTTCAGAATCAGTTGTGAAATAATTTCATTCCCTGATGATTTCCCTTTAAGATTTCTCATACAATAAAATCTTAAAAGCACATCTAGTAATTTTGATACTATACTCTGAAGAAAACGAAGAGAATCAGATGTTTTGGGCTGTCTCATCAACTTTATGCAAAGGGATCCTGGAGAAAATTAAATTTAACAAAAACCATTCCTGTATCATAAGAACTTCCAAGTCAATGAGAAATTGTCACCTGCATTAGATATTATAATGCAATGCATTTTATGACAAGTGCTATAACAAAGGTTAAAACATATAATAAAAATGGGCCAAGGCATCTTGGAATGGATTACGAAAGTGAGGTGATTTGATCTAGATCGTGACAGATCAGATGGAAGATAGCAATTTGATAGATATAATCTGGGGAATAGAAAGGGATAGTTAAGGGTGAGAGTGATTTCAATGGTACAGTTAGATAAAGATTAGAATCAGTGCATGGAATATGCAAATGACAAAGGAAAAGTGTGCAAGAGGCAGTAACAGATGATAGAGGGCTATTTCAACAGTAGATAATACTAAAACTAATCTAAATGACTGCATCTCAGCTGCTTAGTCTCAGCACTGTACTGTAAGGCCATGTCCACTTTCCTACTCAGTCCACCCTTACCACACAAGGTAGGTATTGATGTCATTTTGCAGCTGAGCAAACCTATGCAAAGCCAGGCTACACCAGTGCTCGAGGTCTCAGAGCTTATGAGATGCAGAGGCAGCATTCCACACTCAATGGGTGGTTGTAATGTGCAGATATTGTAGAACTTTGGATGAATCATTGGATAGGAGCTCCCCAGAGTTTCCGATTACCCTATCAGTCCTCGGCACGGGCGCTGCTGCCCTCCACACCAGGTGTTCTTGCACTCCTTCCATTTGCAATGCCCTATGTTTCTCTCAAAATTATCCTCTCCTGCTATAATCACGTAACACCCCAGGAACTGTCCAATGCTTAGTTATTCAGTTCTCTTAATCATAGCAAATACGGCCTTCAAGCCAAAGCTTGGTTATCTTTTTGAATTATTAGAAAAGTATTGGTTCATGTGTGTGTCTTATCTTCTGCTACAGATCAAATGATTGTGCTCCACATTCTGTCCCAAATTCATAAATTAAAATCTAACGTTTAATGGGGTAACAGTTGTGGAGGCTATAGGAGATGATCAAATCAGGAGAGTGGATCCCTTATGACTAGTACTAGTGCCCTTACGAGAGAAACCCTGGAAAGTTTACTTGCCCTTTTAATCCTAGGAGGACATAGTGAGGAGGCAGCCATCTATGAATCAGAAGGAAACTCTCATCTGATGCTGAGTCTCCTGGAGTTTCCATCTGGTACTTCTCAACTATAATAATTGTGAGAAACTAATTTCTATTTTTTTGATGCCAGACAGTGCCAGTCTTTCTTAGTGTAACCTAAACTTTCTTAGAATAACTTCTCAAATTCTATTTCTTTTGTGTTTTCCTAAGAGTTAACACAGCACATTATCTTACCTATAATGATTTTAATCTGTTGATTATCACATTATTTGCTAAAGGTTACACTGAGCCCCATTTGGTATAATCATGAAATGCTTTACTAAATGCCTTCCTTGAAACCAAGTGTTTTAGACTCTGGAATGCACAACCATCACCCTTAATTCTTCGAAGATGTTAGGTGCTGTGATTGAAAGGTACAAGGAATCGCGGCCAGAAACCTACCACGACAGTGCAGAGAAGGAAAGGTGGGCATTTGCAGCTTGGTTTTGTCCTCTGCACCTAGGATAGCCTCCTAGAGAATTCTCTTTCCTAAGTATAGAATGCTAATGGATTACTACTCAAGAACATTTAATTTGAGTCTTTGGAACACTTCTGAAGCTCTGATGTTGTTTAGTGATATAAACACATTTTTTCCCATATCCTGTAATGTAAAAGCATGAAGAATTAACCATGTGACACTCTGTACTGAACCTTTGTATCCGTGACACCCAGTTTTATCTGTAATTCTTGCAATAAGAGGGAGTGCACACATAATTTTTAAACAACTGCTATTTCCTTCTTTTTAAAACAAACTTTAACTGTTTTGTAGCACATCTTTCAAAAATATGTGCCTTTTATGTTGCAACAGCAGTACTTGAACATACTTCAAAATTCATTTTTACAGACATCCCCTTTTCTATGTGCAGCAATGTGGGTGTTCACTGTCTTCCCTCATTGGGTTTGTTTCTTCTTTCAATTACATGTCAGCTGTCACTTACACTTGTGTCATCGGGCATACATCTAAGAACCTACTTCTCGGTCACTGCTTCTAATTCTGGTGGGAAGAGATGCGAGAAAAGCAAGCGTGTTAATGAAATCAGAATGCCTGAATTAGAGCCCAGGGGAGGAAAATGTGTGGTTTTGGTACACAGGCTTTGTCACAGCTGGCGCGGGAGCTTGAAGGCCTCTTGTGCCATCTTCCTTGTCTGTGTCTGTGGATGAGATGACTGAAGTCTGCTGATACCTTGGTCAGATATTATAGAAAATACAAATTCAGCGTGGAGTTTTGAGTAAGGTTTTTGTTTAGAGATAGCAACAGAGGCATACGATTCTTTTGATTCTTCAAGTCAAAATCTAATTTTGGAGAAAACAACACATCAGAGATTCATTTCTCATGGAGCAGGTAAGCATCAAAAAGATTTTATGACTAGATAAGTATGAAGCCAATGTTCCTTTTAAGAAGTAAAAGAAATAGTGTGAAATAAGCACTCCAGGCTGAGCAATGGAGGGACGAAACCTTAGAGGTAAGGGTAAGGAGGTCACACCAAGGGTGGTTAATAACCTAGGTGGGCTTGATGTCTGAGCAGCGGGAGACAATGATTTCTTTTCAGAGTAAGAAAGAAGGTTAGATTTAAGATTCACAGCATCTTCAATGCACAGAGTCTCCCTGCCTTCATGTATACTCAGAACGACTTTGGGATTCTTATCAGCTGCTTCTAATTTAGACCTGCGACTGTCGGCATTTTCACAGAGCCAGTGCCTCTCTGAAGTCGCTCCTTACGAAGCTTTGTGAAAAATTTGGGCAGCTTAGAACACGCACATGTAGGGGAGAAATAAAAGAAAAAGAGCAAACAGGAGAGCAATGAGAAAGTGAGCACATTTTATTTTATTTATTTATTTTTGCAATTGGCCTTTATTTTTTAAATAACCTTGTACTCCTTTTCAATTTCCTCTCAGAACCGCTTTTCCTCTGCTTGCTTCCTTTTTCTTCATTATTTTAATGGCCACATCTTTGCTCTGATGTGTCAATGGGAGTGGAAAATCCTGTGAAGCCAGGGCTTAATGAAACACCAGCTGGAACAGAAGGATAAAGTTTCTTTGGAGCAGCTTCAAAGGGATGCGGGCCGGGTGAGCTGGGGACAATGGTGCCCAGGCCTCAGGACAGGATGGCTTGGCCAGCTGGCCCTGCCTGGCCCTAGTGAGGCATGAAGAGAGGAGCCCACTTCACCACCCAGTCCTGAGGTGAGGGCTGCGGGATTTATGTGCACACTAGCAGGCTGAGTCCTCCCATTTCACATCAAATGTTTTTCTCATGAAATGAGGGGCCCAAATGGGACTCCTGGCAGAAGCAGCAGGAGCTAATTTTGCCCCACAGCCCTGGCTTCCTGAATGCAGTGAAGCACATCCCATCCCACTCTGTGTTTTGGAATAAATTTTACGTTTCTTTTTATAGGAGAATTACCAGAGAAACCTTAGTTTTGATAGGAATTGAGTGAGATTTATGAGTATGCATTGGTCATTTTGGATCAGGTGGCATTTCTCTTTTCTTTTTTGTGAATAAAGCAAGAAAAGTGACTGGGAAATAGGTGATAAATCTAAAAGGCTCAAATGCCACGTTGGCTCCATTTAGGTCTAGGCTTCTGAAGCCCTCGTCCTTTGAATGACATCAAACATAATCAGATACAGTGTGCAGCCAGAAGGGATTTTTAAAGATATTCAAGTTGCTGCAGCCTCCACCTGGTCCATTCACAAGTATTAATGCTCTTTGTAAAACCTACTATCTTACTCCTGGCATTTTGCTAATGAGAGCATTTGATTAATTATATTTACTAGCCCACTTTGTTAACATTTAGAACTTTTACAACTGTTGAGTCTTTCTCATATCTTTGCAAACTGAAAATTCTGGAAATTAAGGCACTCCAGGCCCACAATAAGCATAACACGATCATCTTAATATATTTCCCTTGCTGATGAGAACTGATGAACAAGGGTTTGAGAAACGATTTATGTTCTGAACAACAAATATCTACTGAGAAATCAAGATTGATTGTTTCTTGCTCCTTGTGACCTACAAGTATAAAATATGAACCTTTGATCCAGTGGGTTCCATGAGCAGATATAAATCACTCAACACTTGTGCCATTTGTGCTATGTGGTGAGGCATAAAACTCAGAAAGAACATTGTCTCCTCTTCTTGAAACTTCCCCACATCAAAAGAAACAAAATCATACATAAGAAATTCCATTTGGGTACCGTGAACAGTATCATCACAACTTTCATACAATCCAAACTAATTTGGGTATAGGTTTAAAAAAAAATCTGGCTTTTAACCAAGACTTCTGAAAAGAAGTAGCATATGAGTTCTGATGGTTAGAGAGAGGGCAGAATATTCCAGAAGGAATGTCTAAAGGAAGAACATTAAATGATATTTAAGGAGAAATACAGAAACATCCAGTATAATCTAAAAATATTGTTCAAAGGCAGGTGTGCAGCTACATTCTGGTAATTCCACCATGCTGGGAGGCTGGGGAAGGAGGTCCATGAATTTAAGCTTACTCTGGACAACCTGGTCAATGTGTGAGACCTAATTTAAATTTAAATATAAGAATAAGTAAGTTCTAAAGCTGGAGCTCAAGGCTGAGACACTAAATTCAATACCCAGTACTGCATAAAATCTAACAACCATTCGAGGAGGCAGAGTATCTAAATCTAATGCCAGAGATGCCAGTAGGACAAAGACTTGGAGTCCCCAGTCTCAGGCTTAGTCTCTGCTGTGTAAATTAGAGGGAAGTATGGGAAATTTCTGACTACTGCAGATATCATATCAAGTACAACGTGCTAAATCACTCCTTCTAGCTTTGCTGTCACTGACACTGTTTCTGTAGGGTGACTACATGAAATGCACTGAGCAGGCTTTTTCTTTCTGGCTTCTGGTTGGGTCTTGACCATGGAAAGCACTGACAATCAACTGAGGTCCTCAGAGCCTGGGAAGTTGTGTTACTGCTAGAATTGAGTCTCTCCAAAATTTTATGAAGGATTTTCCTTTTGCA
Source organism: Octomys mimax (assembly GCA_002564305.1). Lineage (NCBI taxonomy): Eukaryota > Metazoa > Chordata > Mammalia > Rodentia > Octodontidae > Octomys > Octomys mimax. The sequence goes on along the minus strand of NDGM011105781.1, from coordinate 2,623 downwards.
GACACAACATCTATCACACAGCCCTTCTTTGGCAACACTATTACTAGATTCCTTCTTGGATGGTAAGTTTCCTGCTATTTCTATTTTGAGAACTTCAGATTCCCTCTTGGCTTCTTTATCATGCCTCTCACCTATGAGGATAGCCTCTTTATTAAACTCTCTTTGCAGAAAGTCCTCAAGCCTAGAATCTGATTTAGTGCCAGAACTTTGATAGATAGTTAATGAGGAGATAGAGCATTTGATTAGGAGAAAGCTATGGTAGTTCAAGTGAGTGAGCTGAGAGGCTGGAATGAACCCGATGTATGATAAAAGGATTTAAAGTGGAATAGTTAGAGGCTTATTACCTTAGGTACTCTAAGTTCAATTGATAAAAGGTCAATTTTAAAGGGAGCAATCAAAAGACTAGGTAAGTAGTCCCAAAGGGCAGAGGTCAGTATGAAAGAAGGTGACAAGCCAGAGGCTAGAGATATTGACATGAGGGCCATTTCCAAGACAAAGATAATTTGAGTCCAATTTGTCTAATTGAAAGATAGTGTTTTGAGTCCTATCTTTGTACTAGCAGAGCACTACACCCAAGTGTAGTCTAATACATTATGCTATATATGTTACTGAATTTCCTTTGGATAATTTTGGCCTAAGTTAGTATGTTTCAATCATACATAGATGGACTCCAAAGACCTACAAGTGATGTATTTTTCCAAACTTTAGTTAACTAAAGCTATTGTTCCATTTGGATTTGTCATTCCTCAATATACTCATAGTCTTGTGTCACTGTCTATAAAGAATACCAACTATTTCAATGCTTCGTGCACAGTCTTTGAAACAATTTTGGCTTTGAATGGCATTTAATGGGACGGACATTGGGATAAGCCAACAGGTTGATGTGCCTGGATAACCCAGGTTAGTCATACATGAAAGATCAGATATATAACATAGCGCCAAAATTACAATGAAGATCATTGACACCTTTTTTGGCACATATAATTTATAAAGCAAATAATTAATAATTCAATAATAAACAAACATGGACTCTTCTTGGAGAATCTCCCAATATCCTGATGAAGCTATGCACAGTGTTATGGTTTGGATACAAAATGTACCCCCCCCAAATTTTCATTCTGCTGAAGGCCCACTGATGGGCATTGGGGAAGTGATTGAATCAGAAAAGCTCCAACCTCATTAATGGATTAATCTATTGATGAGTTCAGAGCTCAATGAGCTTATTAGGAAGTGGAGCCTAATTGGATGGAACAGGTCCCTAGAGGCGTGTCTTTGAAGGAGATAGTTTGTCCTCATTTTCTTCATTGTGAGCTCTTTCCCTCTCTCTGGTTACCATGAAGTAAGAGGCTTTACTTCAGCACAGTTTTCCCCTTACCATTATGCCTCCCCATGTGCCTGAAACAATGCAGCCAGGTGAACAAAGGATGCAGGCCCTTAAGCCTCCAACCAAAATAACTCTTCTGTTTTAAGCTCTTACCACCAAGTATTTTCTCATAGTGACAGAAGGATGATCAGAATGTGCAGCAAGAACAAAAATAATAATCAGATGCTTAAACAGCTTCTGTTCATGAAGTTTCATTGTTCTCTGTATTACAATCTTAGCTCATCTGTGGGTCCTCTTCTGGGAGGCGGTAGCCCACTGACAGGTAGCAAGGCTCTTCTGTTCCTTGGTGCACGTCTGGGAGGTTCCATTGTCAGACCAGGATGGCTGAGAGTAACTCTCTTTGTATTTTCTTCCTATATGGTTCACTTACCATTAACAACTTTTCACATGTGATCAGAGGTACCGTAAGCTGGAGTTCCCTATAAAATCACAATACCTCATGGCCCATGTAAATCATTATATCTTGTCCATTTTCAGAATTGTAAATCCTACTTGGACCAGAATAAGTCTTTTCAGTCTTTAAGATTAGACTGCTCAGCCTACCCATTTATACATATCACCTAAAGCTAAACTCCTGGCAGTACTGGAAGTCTCAGAAAATATCTAGTTATTTTTCTTTGCTGGACTCTAGTCATTTATTTCTCACCCTCTCCAGCTGGTGCATAAAAATTTTGAGATTCTAAACTTAATTAATCTAAAATGGAACTTTACCTATCCCAGTGATGTTTAAATGGCAGGTAGGAAATGTCATAACTTTTATATTTTGTTCCTGCATATCCCTGTCCCTGTAACTGACACCATTAATTTTACCCTCACTGTGCTATAGAGCATTTCATTCTATAGCAAAACATATTGAACACAGATAGGATACTGGGAGGGTGTAAGTGTTGGTGTGAAGAGAACACTGCATTCATTTTCACTCTTTGGGATGCCTTGTTAGTAAACTCCATTAATAAAATGCCAAGAACAAGGGGTGTCCCATCCCAGGGAGGACTGAGTTAAATACTAATTAGATGATCCCAATATTGCTGGTACCATCTTGTGGAAAAGTATTCATGTAAAAGCATTTTTATAATTACTAGAATTAAAACTGGTTAAGTTTAAGAACAAGTTTCTAGCCAGTATTTCTGAGTTACTTTTCATAAGCAGAGGTGTTCATACCATGTTTTTTTTTTAATATTTTTTTTAACATTTATTTATTTATTTAGAGGGAGAGAGCGAGAGCGAGCGAGAGAGAGA